>OY744538.1:90703864-90731364 GCA_963556195.1 Sepiola atlantica | reverse complement strand
TTACTTGCCCCCAAGCGAGGGCAATGTTTAACCCAAGTTCGAATTTAAATGTGGATAAAACCGGTTCCTTTAAAGGGGTCACTTTGGATGGGGGTAAAAATATTTGTTTACTCCCGTCTCACTAACTAACGAATAAGGGTACACACTTATTTCTCTCTATGAATTATTAACTCATACACTCCTCAAACACCGCTTTGCAATTATTTAACGAGGAAATGCAATACACTTTCACCGCTTTAGAATTTGTAAAACAGTCAATCATAGACATGAGACACATTTCCTCCCGACTGCGTCGTGCATTGCCCGAAGTTAGTCATTTACGGACATTAGTTAAAAACTTTCTCCAAAAATAAATCGTTTTATTAATAACATTCAATACACACTTCACAACATACTATATATTATGCGCTTTCCAATCAAATCCATCGCCAAAACACACAATTTCATTTCACATTTAGGACGCTGCAACCGTACATAAATGTTTTACACCAAAATAATACATCGATAAACGAACGATTTATTGGACATTCAACAGAAACGTATTTTTTTTCTTTTTACAACCCTGATCGATCGTAGCATATCATAACATATTACTGTTTTAATGTTTTTTCACGCACCGTAAATAAATAAAATTTTACATTTTTTAAAATAAAAGCCCCGTAAAGACATATTCTTATTTTTTTATGTTATTTTTGTTTATATGATTAGGTTGTCGCGATAGAACCTGATAAAACTGGATTTGTAATTTTCTTATCTGCCCTAAAGCAAGATATGATGTTCCTGACGCAGGTATAATAATCCTTCCTTAACGTTGTGTACGAACGAGAAGGGCAACAAAATGTTGAAAAAAAATGAGATTTGTGTTGTGCAATTTTTGGGGGGACATTTCCTTTTTTACTGTCCCGATTTACTTTCTTCCACACGAAGGCAGAGTCAGACACAAGGTCGGTTACTAATGTGGAGAAAATCTAACACAATAAATACTGTCACTGGGTTTAGACAGAAATGAAAATTGTTTCAGTCTAGATGGACAGAATTGATGAAGCGTAAAGCACAATAACTAAAAAAACAACAATTTTTTTCAAATTAAGAAGACATAAATTTTCATTTATATTTTCTTCAAAATAAAGTGGCTCAAAATGTGTTCTTACTGAACAAAGCTCAAGAAAAACAGTGCTTCTACATTTTTGGACCCGAAAAAAAAAGAAGAACAATACAAAACAAACAGTGCTTCTACACAATTTGAACCGACACCGTGCGATGACCGACTTTGGTCGAACCAAACCATAGGTTATACTTAGTTTAACGTTAGGGTAATACAAAATGCCAAAAATTAAAACTCGAACACACAAATATAGTTGACATCTATAGGAAACTGTGGCAATTTCTATTTTGGTTCCAGATGTGACAATTTGCGTTCTGTCGGCGGTTTAATCCATTCTTTTATATTACTTCCAGACAGCGCCGGGTAACAAGTCCTGCTAGTATATATATATTTAATTCAACATTTATATATATATATATATATATATATATATATATATATATATATATATATATATATATATATATATTTAAATGTTGAATTAAATTATATACACGACTAGCTAGTTAACCAATCAAATTCTTTGTTGTTCTCTTCTCACGAACAAACGTTCGGTTAGTTTTACTTCTTATTTCCTATTCTATTGTTCTGTTTTCTATAGAGTGGCCATGCCCTGTTTCTTTGTTATGTAAATTATAGAAACAGGGAGAGGCCACTCTATAGAAAACAGAACAATAGAATAGGAAATAAGAAGTAAAACTAACCGGACCGTTGTTCGTGAGAAGCCCAACGATTGGCTAAGAGAACTACAAAAAAAACTGATTGGTTAACTAGCTAGTTGTGTATATAAAAACACCCGGCAAAACTAACTACATGCATTTTAGCCTGAAGATTCCCCCGGGATGAAACGTGGGGGCCTCTGTGTAGCTTAATTGCCATAAATATATTTTCATAACTTACTATATATATATATATATATATATATATATATATATATATATATATATATATATATATATATATATATATAAAATGAAGTAATAAAATAAGGTGCGAATCAAATTTTATCAGAATTCAATGTTCAAGCGAAGTACCTTACAGTCCTTAACTCATGAGTTTTCAAAGAAAATTCTTCTCCCCAGAGGACCATTACCGCAATGACATTACATATATATTATATTATTACATTATATTATTACATTATATAATTACATTATATATATATATATATATATATATATATATATATATATATATATATATATATATATATATATATATATATAACTAGAAGTACATGGGGTCAAATGAACTTGCCCTATGCAACAGTAAACAACCAATCAACTAAGAAAGAAAACAACTAAAAAAAGATAATCATACAATATGGCCGTCGCTGATGCCACCAAAACAAAAACGACTCTCTTGTGTCGAATTCTGAAAGAGACTGCGTTCGCGATCAATTTCCATGTGATATCAACTAACTCTTAGAAAATGTGCCCCAGCGGATAAATACTCCTTATCTGTCTCGACAATATCCATGTACATAATTCGCTTGTTTGGTTTCAGAGCGCCGGCTTTCGTGTTAACATCAGTCGTTTGTTTTGTACGCGAGGGTCTCGTTAGATAAAAAGGAAAGTGTCGGCAGTTGTTGGGGTTCGATACGTTTTCACCAGTAAAGGATAAACAATGTTTAATGCTTTCGCAAATTAGTCCATATTTGACAGATCTGCTGAATGAAAGTTCATATTTGTATGGCACGAATGTATAAGTATACTAATCTCATTCTCTTTCTCTCTTTTCATCTCGCTAATATATATATATATATATATATATATATATATATATATATATATATATATATGGTCCGACGTTTCGTAGATCACTCTTATCTGCTTGGTAAGTAGTCGCCGAATTCCGCTATTTACAGTTAATGTTCTTCTCTCTATTTACTAACTGGTAGATCTTCGACTACGAATCAATGGCGATTTGTGTTCGGAGTTCGTGCCCACCGACCGTTGGGAATTAGTTCCTAGACTGAAGATTGCGTTAGCATGAAACATCGATGTCTCTAGGTATTTAAATATTTAATATTTATTTATGAAATAATATATATATATATATATATATATATATATATATATATATATATATATATATATATATATATATATATATATATATAGCCGCACTGAAGAGCTGTGATACAGCGAAACAGTCTGTATGTGGATGACTATATGAAGCTCTCTTCCTGGGTAGAGCTTATTTTGTAAGGATATCGCCATTAGCTTTAAGGCATAGCTCATTGGGTAAAACTAATTCGAGCTTCGGCACTTGACAATGTTTACATTGAGATATCACTTACATTCAGTCAATGTCGACTTTCATCTCGACGGTTGAGTTTTAATCCCGGCTTGGGGCACTAACTGGTCTAGCCACACTGAAGAGCTGCGAAACAGTCTGTATGTGGATGACTATATATATATATATATATATATATATATATATATATATATATATATATATATATATATATATATAGTCCCTGAGACCTTCTCTTTGCAAACAAAGAGAAAATCTCCTCGGGCTTAATGTTGTTTCTATTTGATTGAACGTTTTTTTTTTTTTTACCCCTTTCCCTCGCTATAATTCTCATAGCATCTTTTATATTTTTTATACATTACCTCGATATTTGGCTCTGTTGAGCGAGGTACGAAACCGGTCAGCTACCCTTTCATCTTTTTAATTTTCTTAAATTCATTATGAATAATAAATATTGTCTCTTCAATGCCATTTTAAAGTTTTGTACGACAAAGAAAATATATATATATATATATATATATATATATATATATATATATATATATATTGCTTTTAAATATTTTTTTTAAATTCCAGAAACAGTTTTTCATGGTAAACAACTGATGATCCCTTTAATAATGTTAAGACTAGCGTAAATTCTAAGAAGCAAACTAATATCGTGACTATAAAGTAAATGTACTCACAAGAAAAGTAAGGACTTGGGCCTATATATATATATATATATATATATATATATATATATATATATATATATATATATATATATAGGCCAGTACATGTAGAAATTTAGACGACCCGTGTAGATTATGCCCGAATGAGAAATTTAAAATCCTAAACGTTAAAGACCCTCAAAACTTATTAAACTGTAAAAGTGAAATAGCAAACAACTGCTTACACAGAATAATATCCACCTTAGGTTAACAATAAATAATAAATAAATAAATAAACGAAAAATCTAAACTAAACTAGAACCTAAAATAGAAATACAAGCAAGCACGTCTTAGAATACGGTCATCCATTATTTCGACACAACAAAGAAACAGGGATGGATCACCCTATAGAAGACAGAACAATAGAATAGGAAATAGGAAGTAAAATCAACCGAACTTTTGTTTGTGAGAAGCCCAAAGATTGGCTAAGAGAATAACAAAAAATCTGATTGGTTAACAAGCTAGACTAAACACTAGGCGTATATATATATAAAACCCTAGCATGTCGATGTTATAGATCAATGGTTGTTAAAAACGGAGATCTCATCAGGCAGAATGAAAATCTGATCCTTCCCTTGGGCCATATTTAAAAAGAATGAAATCTAATCGGGCAGAATGAAAATCTGATCCTTTTCTTAGGTCATATTTGGAAATAACCTGACCAAATGTTCAATATAACATACTATTCAAAGCCTAAATAAGATCCCCTCGGCATGGCTAACCAAAAACTGGCTTATACGAGGAATCGGTGCACCTTTTCCAAGTAATGTTGCCTAACATCACTAAGCTGAGTACTCCACGAGACTAGATGAATTCTTGTCCTGGAATCCGGTAAGACCAAGAGACCACAAAAAAGATATACTATAACATAACATAACTTTACTAATTCAACGTTTGACAGGTAAAGGAGAACTTTAATGGAATATTCAAATATCTATGTATCTCATACAGAGATCAAGTGTTAGCTCCAGGAAGGGGGCCCTTGATTTTGGAGAACTTCGACTGAAGTAAAATGAAACAAAAGATATATATATATATATATATATATATATATATATATAGGTGTGTGTGTATATATATATATATATATATATATATATATATATATATATATATAGGTGTGTGTGTATATATATATATATATATATATATATATATATATATATATATATATATATATAATGTATTTTTATGTAATTATTTTTATTGGTGATTGCAGCGTAATTAAAAATAATAACATAAAAATAAATTAAATATTTAGGTTATAAAAATCGTACATATTTCTAGACAGGGCGTCTTTGTCCGATGGTAAAACGCTGGACTATGGACATAAATATCGAAGGTTCGATCCATGTCTAAGTTAGCGATGCTGATGACGGCTGTGAGCCAGAAACACGTTTTCATGGATTACTTTTATGTACGCATAATATATATATATATATATATATATATATATATATATATATATATATATATATATAGTGGCGTAACGGATAAAGGCGTTGATATAATGAGTTCTGAGAGACTTTTGAGACTGCAAGCGATGATTACTAAGAGTAAACAAAATAGTTAACACTTCTACTTCGGACTACTATTCTCATATTGGTTGTACTGTTCACAATGTTTCGGCCCATGCGACTACATGGACCCATGACGCAACGGATAAAGAAGTTTATTAACAATTTTAATTGACAGAATAACTAAGAAGTATAATTAATTAACAGTTCTGCTTGGCCATGGCTGACGGAACGAGAACAATCTACCTCCGTGGATTAAATGAAGTGTTCTGTTCGAAATTCCGTACAGATTCCCGAGTTTGACATAAAGACTTTTGTGTTGGAAAAGATGCACCTGATGTTACATCGGCTGGAACGTTGTAAAAATAACAACCAAGATGAAGTAAGTCGTCCGAATAATCCAACTATTTTACTAGTAATTATCTTCTTATACTTTCTCATTCAAACGGGAGTTCGTTGTTTATTTAAAAATTGGCCTTGCTTATCGCCCCTTCCTTTATCGCCGTAATTATATTATGAGGGTGTGTCCGTCCACTGAGAGTTGATTCGTGTACAACAAAGATAAACAGTCGATGATTATATGTAAATAACCGACTTTGAACCAGAACAACAAAAACAGTAAGAAGATAATTGCAGTGGGAATTAGGGTTAAGGTGGGTGTTGGTGATACCAATGCAACAAAGAATTCTTCGCAATTATGAATCATTTTCATGATGGTAGGATTTATAGAGTTCCGGTTTTGTAACTAAGCAAAGATTCTCGATCCTAGTCGTGTCTGGTTATTGGGCGCACCTTGCTTCCTGGAACCGAGGGTGTGAGTGATGACTCATTAGAGTTCGTAGCAGCTACTTTTACACTTCTCGGCATACGTCCTCGACAATCAGTCTGATAGTGACCTTTCTTCTGTCGGGCTGAAGTATCGTTCTGTTCAGTCTTCGGAGGCCTTACCTTCTCCCTTTGAAAAAAGTGTTAATTTATTACTAATTGTATAAGGAACTCATACTGGGGAATGTTGACAGGGCTGCTCAGGCATTCTTTATATGTTAGAGTGCACTTCTCCCATCACCTACCCGTGTTTCTAATCCCCTGGCGAGGAGATAAATAAATAAACTCCCCTTCGGGATGGGATCAAAGTCCTCGACTCCCCTCCCCAAATTGTATTTATCTTGGTATGACACCACCCATTCTTCAACTTTACTCCCCATTTTCTTTTCTCTCCCACTTAGATTCCACTGTTAATTAGAGAACGAATTGTTTGTTTTCGGTTCGAAACAAACCGGAAAACAGTAAGCGGTCTATTATTTAGAAAGAGTAGGGAGGGTCTTACTAACCAACCTTTTTGCTTTTTGTTCTGTCCCCAACCACTCCCCGTTTTATGCCAATGAAATCTTTGTATACAAATATATTTATAAAATAATAAAATTTCTAATAAATTTTGGGTTATCTTAAGTAGGATGGCCTCCTAGGGTAAATGTGGTATTCTGGTAACTTAGATGATTTTAGTTCCTTAGACCAATGTTGACCAACGACACCCAATCACCCCACAATTTTGATGTCCTTATGCCTAATTTGTCATAAATGTAATTTTTAAATATTTTCTGCAAATAAATAATTTTAAGTATAGTATCTGTTTTGTTTTCGGTTAGTGAACAAAAAATCCTTCTAGATTGACGCAAGTTAAATTTTTGTCTCAATCTAGCGTGCCCTTCTTGGGGAGCTGAATTTTATCTAAATTAAAAATCGACCTTGTGTCTAACCCTGCCCCCATGGAGAGGAAAGTAAATAGGGAGTCCACGTCTGAATGCTCAGCTATTTTAGAATTCATTCCACGTAGCTAGAAGATCGCCAGATGTTGAATATTCAATATGTAGTCTTAATCATCCTCCTACCAATTACTGCCGGCCGGGTTATTAGTCGCAGAATAGACATTTCAATTCCAAGTTGGTCGTGCGCCACCACTATTTGATACCGACCACTACTTAAGTCTAACTATTTTAAGTATCCCCTCTCTTCTACTCTCTTGGTGTAGCTCAACCAATCACATCCTCTGGTATCTATCAGTCACCCTTATTCATGCAACATCACAAGATTATGTCGACCCTAAGTGTTTTCGTACTGCTTAGTCACTAGTTATCAAGGCTAAGAGAAACTCAAGGATAAAAGTTAATGACTTTCTAGCACGGTTTATTGCACGTGTTTATTGGAAGTCGATTAAAAGCGGATAAAGTGATAGACGTCGGGGAAGCAGTCTTGTGGCAACGTGTTCTACAGATGGGAAGTTCTAGGAAAGAAACTCTGATCTTAAAAAAGAGGGGGGCGGGGGAAGAAATGTTATTTGCAGTTGTGGTAGGGGGAACGTGAGATTGGAACTGAGTCGGGCATAAGAATAGAGTAGAGAAAGACTAGCTATGTGAGTAGTGGAGAACTGAAGAGACTGACTCTTATTAGGTTCGAAGTCGATTTGGTAACTGTTGTGAAGTTGTTCCACAGTAAATGATAAATAAAGGAAGTCAAGTCGAGGGTTGGTTTAACAAGTGTATTAACAAAGTAAGAAAGTGACTAGCCCTTGGCTAGACAGTTACAAGACTGTGCTTTGTCTTCTGGTGACTCGCACTATTTATAGTGACAACCGGTGTAGTTTCTCCTGTGTAAGAACGGCCGGTGTAACACTATTTTTCTTCATTTCTTTTTACCTTTCTTATACTTTTCCTCTCACTTTATTTTTTGCTCGTTTTCCTGGTTCTTTCTTTCATTCTTTTTTTCATTCTTTCTTTCTTTCTTTCTTTCTTTCTTTTCTTTCTTTCCTTGAGTGGAGAACTGAAGAGACTGACTCTTATTAGGTTCGAAGTCGATTTAGTAACTTAAACGAAAAAGAGACGGCTTTTAAAATATAATACAAGTAAGAGCTTTGATAAGAGCGTAAGAAACACGTGGACTCAACATTTATTTAAGTCATCATCAGGACGCCACTGTAGGCGTAAGGTATTACTGAGGATTAGGGTGTTCGTTTTTTAGCTGTGCAGCGAGATGTCTCTTTACATTAGTCTTACATTTTATTCATGTCCGTACAATCGGGGAAACAGGGAGGAAGTTCCAGAGGCCGACAACACGAGGAAAGAAGCTATTGGAGTAGAAGGCTCTCCGGCATCTTGGGACGCCCACAGTGAATGGATGGGACTTAGCTGATTGTCGGGTTGGTCCAGTGGTATTTACGTCGATCGGAGTACAAAAGCAGCAAGTTCATCGGAGCACAGTCCATTGAAGTATTTGTACAACAGGTACAAGGATGAAACATTGCGCCGATGTGACAGGGGCTGGAGCTTGATAGATAGTGTGGGACCTATTATATCAGATACTCTTTTATGGACAAAGGGGGAGACTGTTTGATGATGCACCAGCCCAGACGTGGCAACAATACTCCATGCATGGGCGGATGATGGCTTTGTAGAAATATAGGATAATGTCATGTGTAAGAAGTTTACTACAACGGTAGAGGGAGCCCATCTTCTTTGCTGCAGCCGTGACAATGTATTCGATATGTTTGTTCCAATTCATGTTACCTGTGAATGTGAGGCAAAGGAGTTTGAACACTGGACTCTCATGTAGGATGTCATTAACCATGGCAATCGTTGGTTGAAGAGGTTTCTTGTAGTTATTGAAAGAAACGAGCTTTGTCCTTGCGGCATTAAATGTTCCCATCCATTTATGACCCCATTCCGCTACAGACTGGAGGTCATGCTATTATTAAATTGATTTACGCTATAAAAATTGCTGTATTCGTTCTTACATCCGTGGCTCTTTCGTTGTATATGAGGTGAATTAGAAGAGTGTGTGACGCTGGAAGTAAAGAAGAGGCATGATATGATGTCCTGGATATTACATGAAATTGCACCTGTTAGCAAAACCTCAATTTTATCAGTTTTGAGTCACCCCGGAATTGATTTAACTATTCCGAGAAAATACTTTGTCGGGTTCGGAATTATTTTCAAATTGCCGCCATCTTAAGATTGTTCATGCAACAATAATATTTTGAAACAAAAACAAACAAAAGAAACGACATAGTTTAAAAACCGAAAAGTGAGACAAATTGCTCGTAAATGAACTCCTGAGCAATACCTGTTCGTGAATAAACCTGTGGATTAAGATGAACCAACATTGTCTTCAGAATCTTTACTAATGGAAATGTTTATCCGACATTCATAGGTGTACATACGCTTTTACAGATGGACGTCCACCGGGTGGCAGTACAATTTGTATTTGCTAGCTCCACTGGCCGAAACATATGGGCGGTATTTTCTGTGTTAACTACGCGGAGATCGGATATATTTTAATGCAGCGACATAACCAACAACAATATCTCGTTAATTGCATTTGACGTATTCGTCGCCTGTGACGCATAGTCTTGAATTACAATCCGATTGACCTCCCCTCCCTCAGAAAAGAGACCCTAAATGAAAGACATTCCTCGCGGGACAACTTGAACCCGGCACGGCATATTAGCATAATATTTACACATGAACGTGCGCGTGCGCGCACACATGCACCCACACACACGCGCGCACACACATACGCGCACACATACACACACATACACAGACAGATACACACACACACACAGACACACACAGCAACACACACAGACACACGCACACATACACACAGACACACTATTGGATAAAGTGACTCATTCGCACATGCAAATAGCATCACGACGGCCAAATTCACACAGACACACACAAAGACACGCACAGAGATACACATATAGACAGCGAGAGAGAGAGAGAGAGAGAGAGACACACACACACACACACACAATACAGAAACACACACAATACAAACACACACACAGAGACACACACATAGACAGAGAGAGAGACACACACATACAGAGACACACACAATACAAACACACACACACATACAGACATATACACAGACACACACAGACACACATAGACACACAAACACACAGACAGACACAGACACAGCCAGACAGACATAGACAAACACACATACACACAAATGTTGACGTTTGTATAAAGTGACGTCATTCGCACATGCAAATCGCATCCCGACGGCCAAATCCATTGTACGGCTTTTCAGACGACGCGCACGTGTAAATACAAACATTCATAATGTATCTCTTTAGTCAAATGCGAAAACCTCTTCTTCATGCGTATGAAAATTGGCTGGAATATAGTTTTATAAATATTCATAAGTAAAAAGACTATATCAAAAGTTGTGATAATACATTTACTCCCGGGGGGGGGGGGGGGGTTAATTCCAGACACGTTTTCTTCGAGAACTTGCAAGCATTAAACAAACGGTCAGCAACAATGGGTCCCATCGCGAAAAAAATATACTCAAAACGAGATGAAGGAAACTATTCATCTCAGAATGCCTGGGATATACAACGGTCAAAACGTAGTAACTATGACAACGAAGATGAGGAAAATAGTCAGAACAATAAAACCATAGTAAAGGGTAATAACTCGTCGTCTAAGAAATATAGATAAGATACAAACTAAAAAGGGTTGATATGCCACCAAAAAGTCCCTTTCAAACTCTCTCTTACTGTCTCTCTTTTTTCTCTCTTTCTCTTTCTCTCTCTCTTTATTTGTCTCTCTCTTTCCCTTTCTCTTTCTTTCGCTTTCTCTTTATTTCTCGCTCTCTTTCTTTTTCTTTTTCTTTCTCTCTCTTTCCCTTTCTTTTTTTCTTTCTCTTTCTCTTTCCCTTTCTCTTTCTCTTTCTCTTTCTTTCGCTTTCTCTTTCTCTTACTCTCTGTCTTTCTCTTTCCCTTTCTCTTTCTTTCGCTTTCTCTTTATTTCTCTCTCTCTCTCTTTCTTTTTCTTTCTCTTTCTCTCTCTCTCTTTCTCTTTCCCTTTCTTTTTTTCTTTCTCTTTCTCTTTCTCTTTTTTCCGCTTTCTCTTTCTCTTTCTCTCTCTCTTTCTCTTTCTAGTTCATTTTTTCTTTCTCTTTCTCTTTCTTTTTCTCTTTCTCTCTCTCTTTCTCTTTCCCTTTCTCTTTTTCTTTCTCTTTCTCTTTCCCCTTCTCTTTCTTTCTCTTTCTCTTTCTCTTTCTCTCTTTTTTTCTCTCTTTTTCTTTCTCTCTCCCCCGCTCTCGGTGTATCTTTCTCTTTCCCTTTCCTTTTACGTCTCGCTCTCTTTTCCTTTCTCCATGTCACTCTCTTAATGTTTATGTAATCATTTCTCTCTCTCTCTATCTTAAAAAAAATCTCGTTCTATGCCCTTCTCTTTGTCTTCTTTCCTACATCTCCCTTTCTCACTCTCTTTCTCACTCTCTTTCTCTCTCTATGAATCTCTTTCAGCATGTCTCTCTCCATGTCTGTCTATCTATGGATCTACATTTCTCTCTCCATCTCTCTCTCTCTCTCTCAATATCTCTTCTTTTGCTCTCTATGACAGTCTCTTCTCATTCTCTCTCTCTCTCTCTCTCTCTCTCTCTCTCTGTATCTCTACTCTCTCTCTCTCTCTCGATGTTTTTTTTTTCATCTCTCTCTATGCCCTTCTCTCTGTCTCCTTTTAAACCTCTCTCCATGTGTGTCTATCCATGTCTCTACATCTCCCTCTCTCCATGTCTCTACATCTCCCTCTCTCCATGTCTCTCCATCTCTCTCTCTCCATGTCTCTACATCTCCCTCTCTCCATCTCCCTCTCTTGATGTCTCTAGGTCTGTATCTCTCTCTCTTAATATCTCTTCCTTTTCTCTCTATGTCAATCTCTTCTCATTCTCTCTCTCTCTCTCTCGGTGTCTCTCTTTTCATCTCTCTCTGTCTCTTTTTAAACTTCTCTCCATGTCTGTCTCTTTGCACGTGTTTTGCATTTCCTTTACTTGCTTGCAATGTCAGATCCTAATTGCAACAATTCGCCGCTTGGCTTGTTCAGCGTTCACGCGTCTCGACACGCGAACCTCTCACGTGAAACTACAGCCGCCGCTATCACGCCGCCGTCGCCGCGCCGGTCGCTTCTTCCCGACGAACAACAACGTTTATTCGTCATGTTTCAATCGCGCCAGAGAAGACAAAGCAAATATCGACAACGTTCGCGAAAATATTATGACGATGTACATCACATACTTTATATATTTATGCAGAATAAATAGTTTCAAATGCGAGAAGTGGAAGTGGTGATGAGATAATGACGCGAACTGACGATGCTAAGTTCGAATCCTGTCTATTCCATAGCACCGTTTTTTTTTTACTATGGATGTTGGCAACCTTCATGCGATCCTGCTGATATAACCGGGACAATCAAGCCGTCAAAACAGTTGCACCATACTGATTCATACGGAATTAGTTTAATGTTAATTAAATAAATAATAAATAATAAATAATAAATAAAAAAATAATACATAATAAATATTAAATAATAAATAATAAATATAAAAAATTAAATAAACTAATAATAAATAATAAATAAATATAAAATAATAAATAAAAAATAAAAAATAAAAAATAATAAATAATAAATAAAAAATAATAAAGAATAAATATTAAATAGAAAAATAATAAATAATAAATAATTTAATAAATAATAAATGATAAATAATAAATAAAAAAATAATACATAATAAATATTAAATAATAAATAATAAATATAAAAAATTAAATAAAAAATATTAAATAATAAATAAATATTAAATAATAAATAAAAAATAATAAATAATAAATAAAAATAATAAAGAATAAATATTAAATAAAAAATAATTCAAAAATTATAGAAAATAAAAAATAATAAAAATAAATAAAAAATAATATATAATAAATAATAAATAATAATTAAAAATAATGAAATACAGAACAGAAGTTATAAACAATACAAACATGTTACCCATTAAAGTGAAATATTCCTTTTGACACGTCTGCTTTCTGATCTTTTATTAATTCTTAATAATCTCTTCAGTACTTATATTTCTATATTTTCTGCGTGATTCATTTCGCTGTCAATGAACTTTCACTTGGATTTGAATACCTCAATCTCCCAGAATGGAAAATTTCACAACTTTGAATTACTTTCACCCCCATCACTCTACACTTGTTTCGTACTTTGGATTACTTTCACCCCCATCACTCTAAACTTGTTTCGTACTTTGGATTACTTTCACCCCCCATCACTCTACACTTGTTTCGTACTTTGGATTACTTTCACCCCCATCACTCTACACTTGTTTCGTACTTTGGATTACTTTCACCCCCATCACTCTAAACTTGTTTCGTACTTTGGATTACTTTCACCCCCATCACTCTTCACTTGTTTCGTACTTTGGATTACTTTCACCCCCATCACTCTACACTTGTTTCGTACTTTTGATTACTTTCACCCCCATCACTCTACACTTGTTTCGTACTTTGGATTATTTTCACCCCCATCACTCTACACTTGTTTCGTACTTTGGATTACTTTCACCCCCATCACTCTACACTTGTTTCGTACTTTGGATTACTTTCACCCCCATCACTCTACACTTGTTTCGTACTTTGGATTACTTTAACCCCCATCACTCTACACTTGTTTCGTACTTTGGATTACTTTCACCCCCATCACTCTACACTTGTTTCGTACTTTGGATTACTTTCACCCCCATCACTCTACACTTGTTTCGTACTTTGGATTACTTTCACCCCCATCACTCTACACTTGTTTCGTACTTTGGATTATTTTCACCCCCATCACTCTACACTTGTTTCGTACTTTGGATTACTTTCACCCCCATCACTCTACACTTGTTTCGTACTTTGGATTACTTTCACCCCCATCACTCTACACTTGTTTCGTACTTTGGATTACTTTCACCCCCATCACTCTACACTTGTTTCGTACTTTGGATTACTTTCACCCCCATCACTCTACACTTGTTTCGTACTTTGGATTACTTTCACCCCCATCACTCTACACTTGTTTCGTACTTTGGATCTTCGGATTTGATTAAACGAATGTTCTATGCTTCTTAAATGGTGATGATTTTCTTTTAAATTGTGCATATTTTTAAATTTTCACATGTTTGCATTACAGTAAATTTTACTGACTTTTCTGTCAAATTTCCTCTGATGATAAAAGCATATTTTTGAAAATCCATGGATTAAGGAAATAAAAAAAACTTTTTTATGTACCCTTGTTTGAAAAATTGATGATTTATTAAATATTGCATTTTATCCAATTTTTATTCTCATCATTTATCTACTCATACCATTGCTCTATCTCTTATATCGAGCTTTGGTCATTCAAGATAAGATATAATTTAAGGAACCTTCTCTAAATAATGTTACCCTAAGTATCAGCACACTTAGCTGGATACCCCACCAGACTGGATGAATTATTGTCCTAGAATCCGGTATAAACCAAGAGATCACAAGAAATATATACTATACCATAGTTAACTTGTCAATTGGGAAGAGAAAAATTAATGTTCTTAACTTCTTTACATTTGACAAGTAAAGGAGAACTCTAATAGAATATCTATGTGTCTCATATATATATATATATATATATATATATATATATATATATATATATATATATATATATATATATATATATATATATCAGGTATTAGCCCAAGGAAGTGGGCACCTTGATTTCTGAGAACTTCGACTGAAGTAAAATGAAATATTACTTGTTCTTCTATTTATACTGTTCATAATTTCAACATGTAAAGGAGAACTTTAATAGACTATTCGAATGTCTATGTATCTCATATAGAGATTAAGTGTTTGTCCCAGGAAAGGGACCCATTGACTTATGAGAACTTCGACTGAAGCAAAATGAAACACACACACACACACACACACATATATATATATATATATATATATATATATATATATATATATATATGTATTACAGATAACTTGTGTCTGCATATCTTTTCTTTGATCTTTTCTAAATTCTTGATTAGTTTTTGAGTTTCGGGCTAAAACTGTCAGATTGATTTGCTGTACTCGTTGTGTACCCTAGTACTTTCGGTTCCTTCCGGGGCCATCTTCAGGGAATGGGTATCGAATAAAGAACGTGTATTTTCAAACGCTTAGTGATTATTTTATCGGGAACCGTGTGGTTGGTTGTCGTATTAATAGAGTGTTAGTATTAATATTAAAAGCATTTAAACAGCTTATCCAAAAAGGGTCATCCTGGATTGAGAAAAATTTTTAAAATTACCTCAGTCTAGAAAGATTTCTCTTTGACTGGCCAAAGAAGAAACATAAGTGTAGTATCATAGTAGCCTCATAATTTCCACGGAAGGTGCTCGACTGAGCTCTAATCTTTTGTTGCGTCCTTGTAAGACATTCACAGCAAGAACTCGTCTTCCCACTAAAACTGCAGTGAACTTTCCTTTCTTCTTCCGTGTGCCTAAATGGAATTTACATGAACAGAGTTTCTTTCTAAAAACCTCCCTTTTGTAAAAACACATTACCACGAGTTCCCTGTGAACTGCAATATGGTCGTCTTCAAATCTAATGTACACAAAAACTTGCCATACACCCCTATCATAAAAAGTTGTCATAATTTTCAATCTTTTTACAATACATTACCGCTGGGCTGCTTCCCAACTACAACATGGTCGTTTTTTAAGTCCAATGTTAACAAATTCTTGTCGTGCCGCCCACTTAAATAATCAAATTCTGCCAATTTAATCCATCGGTTTTTTCAAATCCTCTCATGGTGTTGTTCATCGCAAACTGACAATCTCACTAACACTTATCCTCGAATATCTTGCGAGCTTTGACAAGCAGTGAATCATTAGACCAATGAGGATTCTTTGCCTCAATTAAATCTTACAGACCAATGAAAATGTTTTGTCACGATTAACTCTGACAGACCAACGAAAATGATATTTCAAACTTAAGTCCGACAGACCAATGAAAATGCTTTGTCGCAATTAAATCTGACAGACCACCGATGATATTTCAAACATTAGCGTGACAGAGTAAGTTTGCCACATAAGCAAAAATGATATCGAAAGATTAACCTACCGGGCGGACAGACAGAATATTTTATAGAAATGAGTCATTTAAAAAAAAATCCTCTTTCAAAATTTGTAACGCTTAAGAAATGCTGTTTTAATCTTAAATGCAACCCACAGGCCTACCGACGGACAGAGCCATGTATTAAGATGTTTGGACGTGCCTCAAATAGGTTTTGTTTTGAACAATGTCTACATGGCATCAGACAAAGTGTCCCTGGTGAAATGAAATGAGGCTTTGGCAAAACCAACCAATGTCATTTCATGCTTTTATTTCTTTTCACTTGACTAGAACGAAATTTGGAGAATTTTAAGTGCCAATAACACGCACGTGTCTCTCGAGACGAACACATGGGTTGAGACGATCAGTCAGTCACAGGTTTCACATTCTTTGATGCACGCCCACTTAAAGAGCGACAAATAAAAGAAAGATGGTGCACTTGGACAATAACTCATAGCCACCCCTTCACTTACATTATATATATATATAAGATTTATTAGCTGTGGCTATTGTGTAGGTTTTAGTTTTTTTTTCATTTAATTTTTACACAATTCCAAATAAATAAATGCTATATATATATATATATATATATATATATACCCGCAATCAGACAACGCCGCAGCCCACAACCTATCAAAGAAACACACCGGAAGTCCCAGATGATCGCCCTCGCTCTGGGCTCATCAGTAGAACACATCCGAACTCAGGATTCGAAACCCGAGTCACTTGCATGTCAAGCGAGTACTCTGCCACTGAGCTACCTCACCACAATGTCTATTAATTTACACAGATCAAGCAATATACCTACTCTACTCAACAAGGGGTGTAGTCATCCAACTACTTAGAACCCAGGCCGATATCTCACAAGTAGGATTTTATACTCGCTAGGACGATGTTATTTCCACAATCAGACAACGCACCAGCCCACAACAAATGAAAGAGACTAATATATATATATATATATATATATATATATATATATATATATATATATATATATATAGTCAGGTTCATATTATATTCCAATAACCATGTTTTTATTTTATTATTTTTATTTTTATTTTTTTCACATTTTCAATAAACATAACATTTTTGTGAGATATATTTTTTACGGTCCGTTTAATTTGTCTTGTGCCAAATAACATTTTTATGTTAATACCGTCTCTGCAACATTACAAAATCATCAGAAAAATTCATAAAGAGTAAAAAATTCTTGGATTAAAATGTCTTTAAAAAAATCTACACTATACAGTGGTTCATTTTTGGGTGAAAGCAAACAAAAAATAAAGAAAAGAGCAAACTCACGTATATACATATATATATATATATATATATATATATATATATATATATATATATATATATATATACCGGTCCTGCACTGATGAAGGTAAGATAAAAAAAAAAAAACGAAACGATATCGTCTATAGGTTCAAAAACACTTTAATACTTAAACATATTTATAGTTATTTCCCCTTTAAGATTTATACTCTTAATAGTAGAGCCCTGTCTGGAATTACAAAGTTTGTTGTCATCAGTGATTACGAAAAGTTCCGCTCGAGCGTCGAACACTACCGACAACAATAACGCACCCCCCCCCGCCTCTCGGGTAAGTGTACGCTAACTACAACTACTGCTTGTGGCGATTTCTCGTGGCCGCGTGAGCTACTGACGTTACGATCGTTATTCTAGACTGAATCTGCGTTCGATCCCATGTAACAGCGTGCAAAATCCACTCCTGCACTGATGAGGGTAAAAACCCCAAACGATATTGTCTGTATGTTCAAAAATAACTTTAAAACTTTAGAATACAATATATATATATATATATATATATATATATATATATATAGATATATAGATATATAGATAGATAGATATATAGATATATAGATAGATAGATAGATAGATAGATAGATATATAGATAGATATATAGATATATATATATATATATATATATATATATATATATATATATATATAGATATATAGATATATATATAGATAGATAGATATATAGGTATATAGATATATAGATATATAGATATATAGATATATAGATAGATAGATAGAACAGTTTTTAAAAAATTATATTCCAATAACCATGGTTTGTTTTATTACTTTTATTTTTATTTTTTTCACATTTCCAAAAATTCCAAATTTCTGTGAGATATATTTAACGGTCCGTTTCATTTGTTTTGTGCCAAACAACATTTGTATGTCAATATCGTCTCTGCAACACTACAAAATCATCAGAAAAAGTTCACAAATAATAAGAGTTCACAAATAATCTAAGAACTCTTATTATTTGTGAACTTTTTCTGATGATTTTGTAGTGTTGCAGAGACGATATTGACATACAAATGTTGTTTGGCACAAAACAAATGAAACGGACCGTTAAATATATCTCACAGAAATTTGGAATTTTTGGAAATGTGAAAAAAATAAAAATAAAAGTAATAAAACAAACCATGGTTATTGGAATATAAAAAAAAAACTGTTCTATATTTTGCTCTGTTATCAATAATTGACAAACATTGAGCTGAATCTTCAAAGGAGACTACAAAGGAAAAGGATCTGATGATATATGATAGTACATATATTGTCTTTAATAATTAATTATAAATTATATATATATATATATATATATATATATATATATATATATAGTAAGTTATGAAAATATATTTATGGCAATTAAGCTACACAGAGTCTCCCGCGTTTCATCCCCCGGAGGAATCTTCAGTTGTGTAGATTAATTGCCATAAATATATTTTCATAACTTACTACCTAGCTCTACCTACGTATCGAGCACTGTTGAAGTAAATACTGAAAACTAATACATAAAAATTATATCTCCTTATAAAATTTTATGTGTTTACATGAAATAGTAATATATATATATATATATATATATATATATATATATATATATATATATATATATATATATATATATATATGATCGTGATCTCCGTGAAATTTGGTGAAACCTGAGTAATAACTTTCTGCCTGTTTATTTGAATATAAATTAATTAAATAAAATAATTTTATCATCTAAAATGGATTACCTGTTTATTTCGTTTCGTTTACTTTCGTCTGCTGATAAACTTAATTCATTTCAGGAGGCCGACCTTCTCCTAGGCATTGCGATAGGCTTTTATCTTATGTGAACAACATCTATAAAGATTCTCTTCTATTTGTTTAACAAAATTTGTTGTCGTTGGACTTGTCTCCCTTTTCTATGATCTTCTGCCTTACGTTTCTTTTACCTTCGTTTTCTTTTTTTATATAATCGGCGGCCATTTTTTGTTACTGTGCACGTATTACAACATTTAAAAAAAACCCTGGGAATATGTGTTGTAATCGGATGCTTTTAGGCTAAAATATAATAAAACACTACAGATAGAATAAGTAGAAAACCTCTGCCACATACATCACCTCGTATTCATAAATGGTCACCCATTTAGTACGGACCAGGCTCAACGTTGCTGAACTTCGGCTATCTAACAGGAACGGTTGTGTCAACGTAATTACGCTGCTTTTGTTAAGGTATTACATTATTCCCCCAAAAGGGATGATATGCCGTTACAAATGACACATGAATAGGATCAAAGGACAAAGGCGTTGCTATAACAAGCAGTTCTCGGGGTTGAAGGTTCAATCCTTATTGTGGGTGATAACAACGAGGAATAAAATAATAATTGATTACAACTTCGACCCGATTATGGCTGAGTGAACGAGAACAATCCACCCCCGTGGATTAAATAAAGGGTCGAGTTCAAAATTTCGTTCAGATTCCCGAGTTTGACTAGAAGATTCCCAAGTTCGAAAATATCTACCCGAAAAAGATCGGAGGTTACAACGGCCGAAACGTGGTATAATCATAACCAAGATTAGAATAGTAGTCAGAATAATCCATATAATTCAGACATCAATAGGTTTCCACATTAAAAAAGAAAGTGTCAAAAGGGTTGATATGCCGTAAAGAGACGAGCCGATCATAAACTAGGCATTGGGAATGGACAAGCCTCATCAAAACCACTGTCCAAGAAAAGCGAGTTTTTTTTCTCCACAGTCAAATCAAAAGATATTGAAATGTTACTCTTGCGTTCTTGGCTTAACTAATTGGATGGAACCCATATGGTGCAGAGATGTCTGGCATTGTCTTGCTGATTAGTTCGTCGGCTACTCATACTTGTTGATCCACTTCCATTACTCCCCCCATAAAAATACACATCTTTATAAATAAATGTTTCCAACAATTTTTCCAATTATACTGGATTTGACAGAGTTCAAAACAGAGATCTATGAACTAAGACACAAGACACAAAAGGTTGCTAGAAAAACGCTTAGTCTAGTAGACAATTAAAACCGTGTGGATCTTGTTATTTTGTTTGTTATCTTGATAGCAGGACATACCGGATAACGTGAGAAAAGATGACGTCATAAATTATCACCTATTAAAGGATGATGTCATCCAGTAAAACAGAGCTGTGGATAACCGTGCACAGTGTATAGGATTCATTTTGCAAATCAGAGAGACACGAGTAAGATATCGTATCTAGATGAATACCTACACTTATGGGGATCTAGTACATAAATAAAGATTTGAACAATATTAAATGATCTTGTGCCAGACACTAGGCTGGTTCAAATGTCGTATGTTCTCAAAATTCGAACCATTTGAGTTGAGACAAAAACGACTGATTTTTGTTTATATATTAGTGACATATAAGAAGACAGGATCTCGATTACCTCCACGCGTAGTGGCTTTGTCTTGTCGATATATATGTAATGGTGGCAAAAATGAATCATGGACGAGTCCATTGTGGGTGGGACGTCGAGAAAGAAAGAAAGCGACTTGATAACTGTTAAAAAGGACAAGGTTCCGCAGTGCCAGCGAGACTTGAAAGGCGGCGATTTCAGAAACGTGAAGAATCGGAGCGCTTGGTGATCGGAGTATCAAAGTATCAGAAGAATGGGAGTTTAACGATGTTTATGGCAGCGATGAAGCTTTATTGGCTATGGTACACAAGCCCGTCTTGCTGTTAGGCTTTCGTGTCCGCTGACTAAAAATGCGACTGCTAAGCAAGTTGATACTGTGAAGGAATCCTCTGACTTGTATTTCATAAAACAGACAATTGGAAGTGCTTGTGGAACAATTGCTTCAGTTCACGACAATGCTTTCCATTCGAATGTATATATGAACGAGTTTCTAGCGGAAACCATGTCTGTGACCCTAGCAAGAAAAAGACTTTTATGAGACAAAAGTATGTCAAAAGATTTTTTTTTTATATGTGTGTGCGTAGCCGGCGTAAACCATCCGATGATGGGAAATAAAGAAAACCAAAGGTTTTCCATATACGTTCTGTTCTTTGTCATTCTTATTGGATCTTACCGGGTACCCCGAACGAACGGGTAATGCAACATGTGAACTCTAATAACTTCTTTTTATCGAATAGCTTGCCTTTGGAATTTTCTCTCTGCTCCCTGTTTCCACGACTGTACCAACATGCAACATTTTTAATGTAATGTGAACAAGCATCTCACTGCACAACTCCCCACCTAGGACGCCCCTATAAATCTGTTTCCTAATTCACAGTAGCCCCTTGCCACGTTTGGAGTGAATTGGAGTGAACTATTATTATTATTATATGATCTTTCTTTATTTGATTCACATCTGTGTAATCCAGCAGGTGGACATACATAGTTGGACAGAGAACGAAGATTGTTCAAGTTAATTTTGAGAATTGTCATTCCATTCGTTGAATATTTGATGGCCAGACGAAGTCGACATGGAACGGAAATTAACTGGCAACAACCGGAGTTTTCACCCGGAGTTTTCCATCGGAGTAATCTACAGGAAAAGAGTATATGTAAACAGACATTGGGCACCGCAGGAGCCGAAGAATAATGTTTAATGAGAAATTAGAGCACTGGAGCCAGAAACCGGACGAAGACAGTCAAGGAAAAGTGCTCTCCCACGTCGAGTTGAAAACAGAGACGCACTTGAAGAATATTATATTTGCATAAAACAGACGCGTGCTTGGGTAGCACGATATTAGAATCAGGGTTGCGGAGTCGGAAGATATAATGTCCGACTACGAATCCTTGGATTAAATAATTCCGAATCCGACAATTCCAAAATATGCCGACTCCGACTCCTAGAATTCCAAAAATACCAACTGCGACTCCTAGAATTCCCAAAAATACTGACTTCGACTCCTAGAATTTCAAAAATGCCTACTGCAACTCCTAGAATTACAAATATGCCGACTCCGACTCCTAGAATTAAAAAAACAAACTTACACCTACTTCTCGAATTGCGAAAATGCTGACTGCGACTCCTAGAATTGCAAAAATGCCGACTCTGACTTCTAAAATTTTCAAAATGCCGACTCCGACGATTCCAAAAAATGCCGACTACGACTCCTAGAATTCGAAAATATCCGACCCCGAGTCCGACTCATAGTTTTTAAAGCCTTCCAATATTCAGCCTGTCTCTTGATTCTTCGGAGATTAACAAATCCGACTCTAATTTCGACTCCTAATATTTTTATGAGTCTGACTGTGACTCCTTCCAAAACCTTCAGTTTTCTCTCGACTTCGGCTCCGCAACTTTTATTAGAATTGTGTATATATGCTTGATCGTTTCAGTGACCATTTCCCCCTCATTCACATATCTTTACTTGTTTGGCAGTGCGTGATACTCTGCTACTGACATCTTTCGGGAAACTATGGAAAGATGATCTAACGTTGCAAGATTCGAAACCTTTGATGAACATAATAATTATGTGATACCATAAGACAAGCCCGTCTCTGCAGAGACGACGCTAAGTTAATATTGGACGTGTAGTCAGGGGATAAGTTCCGTTTCATGAAAGGTTGACTCTTTGTACCATCCGCCCTAGCGTCGCCTTGTCTATGTAGGTGTAAACACATTGAGAGGAAACGGATTTTAGACTGAATGTTTGAAATGGTTTCAAACATTGGTACCTGAAATAGTTAAGGGCAACGACATTTGAGAAGGGGACGACAGGCAGTCAAAAAGTGAACAGCCAGTTTGGGCCGGGTCCCAGGATAGAAACACAACGGATAAAGGTTTTAAGTAATAACCAGTTTAAAGTGAGTGACAGTCTTCTGGAGGTTGAAGGTTCAATTCTCACTGAAGGCGATACTAACTACAAACAAAACAAATATTCATTAAGATTTCTACTACCAGTTCATAGCTAAGGGAACGAAGACAATGAACCTCCGTGACTTAAATAAAGGGTCCGATTCGAAATTCTATATAGATTCCCGAGTTTAAAAACACGCACCTGAAAAAGGTCAGAGTTTACATCGGTCGAAACGCTGTAAGAATACCATTTAAGATGAAAATAGTTGTCTGAATAATCGAAATTAGTCGAGAATACGTCCGACAGAGGGTAGGCCGTTGTGGCACAGTTGGTCCTGTTCTGTCGAGCTGAGCTATCGTTCTGTGCAGTTCTAGGAGGACCCACTCTCCCAGGCTTTACCTTCTCACCCTTTGAGAAGCTGTTACTTTATTGCTAATCGCCTGAGGCGCTCCTACCAGGGAATTCCGACGGGGCTGCTCGGGCATGTTTTTGCATTTTTGCAGATTTCTACCCATTCATAGCTGAGGAGATTTTTTTTGATGGAAATCTCTCCAGACAAGGCATGAAACCACTTGATGTAAGGAACTAAAAACTTACTACTTCAAGATAGAAAATGTTAGATGGATAGATTGTAACACTGAAAACAGTAATTCTTCCCCCTTTGTCAGAAACATCGCTCATGGAATGTGAGGACTAAAAGAACAAAATAAGGAAAGCGAGAGTAACGAAACTTCCGAAAGTAAACGCAACGTCCACTTTCTACTTTCCTAACAATGAACCCCGTGGGTTAAATATAAGGCCCGATTTAAAATTGTATATTATAGACTCCCATGTTCGACAAGACTCACCAGAAGAAGGTCAGAGATTACACATAGGTCGTTCGTCGAAATCGCGTTTCTTGTCAAAATCGCGTTTCTATCAGTTTGCTAGTTCAGCGTCTCATTCAGTTTGAAAGTTTAGCTGTCGTCTACCTGTTCGTCTCGATTCGGGGCTTTCCGGCGTTTAACATAAACCGCCGGAAAGCACCGACGCCGAGGGACTTTTAGCGCGGGTCCTACTGTAAAAAAGTACCTGTCATTGTATTTTATTCTACACATAAATGTCAATAATTTTCTCGTTACTCAGAAAAAATAACCAATAAGTAATAATCCTTGAAAAAGAATGGAGAAGCCACCATTTTGTACTTACCAATTCAACAGAGCCGTAGTGTCGTCTGCTAAAAACTCCACGACGTGCTGCAAGATCTGACGCTGGCGAACTGAAATATACGAAAAGAAGAACATCGTCAGAATCATGAAATTGAATTTTCTTCAACAAAAAACAACTTAATACTCAACCATTATGATACACGTTGAGTATCTGCTTCACTATATTTCAAAAGGCAGCAAGTGTAATGTGACGCTAATTCTTGCGTAACAAAATTTAAATCGTTAACGCCTTTCTTAGAAATTGCGAGTCGGTCTTTTGGCGTCTAACTGATTTCACGTGCGCGTTCTTGCTTCCTTTTGAAATTCTTTTCTTTTTTTCCAGCTTTTTTGTTCATTAATCAGAAAATGTCCAGTCTTCGGTATGGTTGTTGACGTGAACAAGCAGAGAATGACATCATGATTTTGGTTGTAGCGTTATCAGCAGTGGCCTGTCTGCTTCAAAGGACGCGAAATTTCATTCTTTGCTTGTTCACGTAAAAAGCTATACCGAAGTATGGACAAATCAAACTTAATATTGTGCATGATTTTTCTTCATTGTTTTCTTCATCCTGAGGAAGTCTTTCAATAAAGACGAAACGTTGATGAATATATAAATCACATAGTTTTTGGCTTTCCTTTTTCATTTTACATTACGTCGGATCATTTTATCCCCACTTTTCTTCATATATATATATATATATATATATATATATATATATATATATATATATATATATATATATATATATATATAAGAAGGAATAGGTAAAATAAATACCTTTTGAAGCATTAAGATGCGATATCAATTTTTTTTATAAAAAAGAAAAAAATAATAAATCGAAACCGATTTTTTTTCTTTCTTTTATTAAAACTAGCATTTTTTTTTTGTTAGTTTAAAGTGATACAGATATTTCGCCAAAACCTGGCATCCTCGGTGTGTAATATATCCTGATGTCATCGGATTTGTATTTTTTATCTCGTTACCGGCTTGTTGTTATACAGCCGGGCCAAATGGGCAAATGTTGTTTCCCATCATCAAATATGAAGAACGTGAATGCAGCACGTGATTTGTATAAGTGTTTAAGGTTCATATTTTTTTTTTAATAAAAAAAATGCTAGTTTTAATAAAAGAAAGAAAAAAAAATCGGTTTCGATTCATTATTTTTTTCTTTTTTATAAAAAAAATTGATATCGCATCTTAATGCTTCAAAAGGTATTTATTTTACCTATTCCTTCTTAAATTTAACAATAGATGCGTTTAAAAAAAAATGAACCTTAAACACTTATATATATATATATATATATATATATATATATATATATATATATATATATATATCATATATATATATTTATAATATTTGTTTTGTTTATTATCTATGTACGTGTACGTTTCGTCCTTTATAATTGGGACTCATCAGCATAGAGATATAACTATTCATTACTGATCATGCGATTTGAAACCCTGGATTCCGAGTATTTTACAACTCCAATATATATATATATATATATATATATATATATATATATATATATATATATATATATATATATATATATATATAATTTTGAACACATTTTTAAACTTAAGAACTTTTTATGTACTTTCTTACGAGCTTCAGGTGGACCCATCCAATATTGACATAATAGTATTGGTTGGTTCATTTTTAGCGAAAGGATCCGTAAAATAACTTACACTAAAATGTATCTGTTTTGAAAATGTTTTGTAAGAAAAATAAAAAATAAAATCTTGGCTTTTGGAATATAAATGAACTTTTCTCATATATATCACACGTGGGGGAACCTACTAATACGCCATTTTAAATTTGGTTATTGATATATAAACGAACCTGACTTGTGGTGCACATATCCAATATTGACAGAATAATGTTGTTTATTTTCTTCCGGAGTAACTTTATCGGACCCGGAAGAAAACAATGGTCGAAAACATCAGGTCAGCTTAACTTTATTCGAATTGGCCTTAGCGGCGCTTGCATCTAACCAGGAAGTTATGGTTTGCACAACTCCTATCATCTCATAAGAACCCTTAATTAGACATTATAATATTCAACACCAAGTGAGCTTTCTGAACTTTTCATATGATTTGTTTTTTTCTATCGTTTTATTAATTTGCATACACCTTGAATATACTTTTCACTGTCATCTACTGCATCGATAGTAAAAAAAATTCCCGCCTGGATTGTTTTTAATCAACCTCTTTGACATCTGTCTTGAAGCTGTTTTAAACTTTATGACTTGAGTGAACTGTATAAGTTTAACAAAAAAGTGTGTTTTGGGCCGATATATTTGATGTTTTATATACTTTTATGTATTTTATATATTTTCAAAGTTTAATTTTATTACCTGCAGTAATGTCATTGCGGTAATGGTCCTCTGAGGAGAAGATTTTCTTTGAAAACTCATGAATTAAGGACTTTAAAGTACTTTGCTTGAACTTTGAATTGTAATAAAATTTGATTCGCACCTTATTTTATTCTTTCACTCTATCTAGTGCTATTAATGCTCTATCCAGTATATTGAGCTTCATTTTTATCCGGATTCACTAATTAAAGATATTAGTTGCCGCTTATATCTTTTGTTGTATTAACCTTATATATA
>OY744538.1:90696364-90701364 GCA_963556195.1 Sepiola atlantica | reverse complement strand
GTATTTTTAGTTTTTTTTTAATTGGTTTCGGAATGTATAATTTTAGTGTTATTAACTAGAATTTGTTTAAATCAGAAGGTGGGCAGTTATGTTTTTGTAGATGTTGGTAAATTGAGCTAGAGTTTACAAGATGCATGGTGAGCCGACGGGATAGGGTAGTGCTTGTAAAACCAATGTAGCTATTAGCTTTATTATTATTATGGGAGTTACATTCTCCCAAAGAGCATTTAAACTTATAAATAACATTGGTTCTTTCTAGTAGTTTTTGAGTTGGAGGGAGTTGTTTGTTACTACAAGATTTTGGGTTTTAAACTTTTTATAGTATATATATATATATATATATATATATATATATATATATATATATATATATATATATATATATATAAAGATTCTCGAAGAGTGATAAACATGCACGGATGTCCAAATTTTTATTTCAAACTTCAAATGTTCAATGCAAGGTATATTATGTAATAAAATTATGTTTATACGTTTATAGCTCTATCCTTAAGCCAAGGCTTTTCAAAGATCGAAATCTTATCATCAGAGGAATTTTACAGATAGATAAGTTGGCAATAGATAAGCCAAAGTTCAACATTTGAAAAAATATTAAGAAAAAGATGGGTAAAAAAAAGTTCGAGTAAAAAGAATATACCTTGCATTGAACATTTGAAGTTTGAAATAAATTTGGACATCCGCGCATGTTTATCACTCTTCGACATACTTTCTTCATAATTGATCTATCTCGTATATTGAGCTTTTACCATTTCACTATAGGTTCTTTCTACTAAAAGTTATCTTTTAGTTTCTTACTGTTTTTTTATTTCCCTCTTAGCTCTGGCTACTTTTCAACCCTGCTTGAATTCCCGAATCCTACAAACACATGTATCTTATCTATCAGTAAAATACAACATATAAACAGATTTAATAGGTACATAAGTACATACAAATAAACAGACATCAATATACACACACATCTAAACATGAACACACACACACAGATCCACTTTCAAGCAAAAAATATATTTAAAGCATATACTTGCCTATGAATATACTTTTAGTATATAAAACAGTTTCAATATATAAATTAATTGTGTGTGTGTATATTGATGTCTGTTTATTTGTATGTACCTATGTACCTATTAAATCTGTTTATATGTTGTATTTTACTGATAGATAAGATAAATGTGTTTGTAGGATTTGGGAATTCAAGCAGGGTTGAAAAGTAGCCAGAGCTAAGAGGGCAATAAAAAACAGGGATGGTTGGGTCGTAAAAATGGCTTAAGAATGGTCAACAAGTAAAATAGGTAATCCGATACCAATTCATAAGAAAGAGAGAATAACCAATCCCATACAAGGATTTATTCTGAAAAAAGTCTGCAAACCCATCTCATTACTCTGAATCCTTGGTCTGACGAGGTTAGCTCTCTGCGCGGAGTGCAACCGAAACATGTATGCACATATGTAACCAATAATGTTTGTATAAATAAAAATTTATACTTATAAACAGCCCTACTTGTTATTGAGCACTTTTTATAAACACTTGAGTTTCAACGGATTTACATCTACAGAAACTAATACAATACATGTACTATATATATATATATATATATATATATATATATATATATATATATATATATATATATATATATATATATGCGTTGTAGTTTTTGTTCATAGTAGAAATAAAAAGAAACATCTGCCTCCAACGTATGACGTTTTTCCAATAAGAAGATTAATATGTAGGAATATTTCTGACATTTGAAAAGAAAAATCGAACAATGTCGATGTGAATTAAACGCAGCTCTCCGGTCTCAATTTGATCGCGAACTAACCGCCGCTTGTGACTGATTGATCGTCTATTTTTGGTGTAGTGCGATTTAGACGGAGTAGATACAAACGACGGAATGGACGAGCTGACGAACCGCAGTCGAAAATAAAACGTACGTTGTTCTACTCTTGGTGAACCTATTTTTACATATTCGAACGCTGGTACTTTTACGAGATGAGTAAATAGCTAAGTTATTAGCAACGACTGAAACTACCGTTGTGTATTTAAATATATGGGGACATCATGAGTAGGATGGTCCCTGCTTTTAATTTTATTAGTTTTTTTTACGATCTAATTAAAACATTTTTTTAGTCTTTTATTCTGAAGAATGGCTCTTATGGAAACCAAAGATATATAACTCTGCATTTTTGTTGTCTATGTATCTATGAAATGGAGTTGGCTATTTTTTGTTAGATTAATAAAAGCATGGCTACTGGAATCTACATTTCTATTGTTTATATATATATATATATATATATATATATATATATATTTATAATCATTAATGACAATATATGTATTAGCATATACTATCATTTCCTTTTACTTTGTAGTCTCCTTTGAAGACACAGCTCAATGCTTGTCAATTATTGATAACAGAGAAAAGTATAAGTCAGTTTATATTATATTCCAATAACCATGGTTTTATTTTATTATTTTTATTTTTTCACATTTCCAAAAAATATACAATTTCTGTGAGATATATTTTTAACGGCCCGTTTCATTTGTCTTGTGCCAAACAATATTTTTATGTCAATATCGTCTCTGCAACACTACAAAATCATCAGAAAAATTCACAAAGAGTAAAAAGTTCTTGGATTAAAGTGTCTTGAAAAAACCTACACTATACAGTAGTTTCATTTTAGGGTGAAAACAAACAAAAAACAGAAAACAAACAAAAAGAGAGAACAAAAACTCACACGTGTTAGATCACACTATTACGCCATTTTGAATTCAAAATGGCGTAATAGTGTGATCTCACACGTGTGAGTTTTTGCTCTCTCTTTTTGTTTGTTTTTTTGTTTGTTTTCACCCTAAAATGAAACTACTGGTTATTGGAATATAATATAAACTGACTTTTGAATTAAATCTTGTACTAAAAAAAACAACTCCTCCCCAACTCAAAAAAACCACTAGAAATAACCAATGTTATTTATAAGTTTAAATGCCCTTTGGGAGTATGTAACTCTCATACTAACAATAAAGCTAATAGTTACATTGGTTTTACAAGCACTACCTTATCCTGCCGCCTCACCATGCATCTTGTAAACTCTAGCTCAATTAAACAAACTTCTACAAAATCATAACTGCCCTCCCTCTTATTTAAGACAAATTCTAGTTAATAACACATGTATACAAAACATTTTCAAAAACATTTTCAAAACCGATACATTTCAGTGCAAATTATTTTACGAATCGTTTCGTTTCAAGTAAACCAAACAACATTATTATGTCAATATTGGATCTGTTCACCTCAAGCTCGCCAGAAAACAAAACCACACAACAATGTATATATATAAAGTTGGATCTATCTATCTATCTATCTATCTATCTATCTATCTATCTATCTATCTATCTATCTATCTATCTATCTATCTATCTATCTATCTATCTTTATATTATGTATAGATAATATATATATGTGTGTGTGTACCTTAATTTCAATTACTGCTTGTGTCGATTTCTCGTGGCCGTGTGGTCCTGAGCGTTTGTCTAGTGATTCTAGACTGAATCTACGAACGGCGTCCGAGTCCATGCGACCGCCTGCAACCGCCACTCCTACACTGATGAGGGTAAGAGAGCTCGAAACGACGTCGTATGTAGGCGGAAAAAACTTTAATATTTTAAAATATTAAAAAAATATTTATAGTATATATATATATATATATATATGGGAAGAGAAGGATGAAGGTAATCCGACGTGATGGGAAAATGAAAAAGGAAAACCAAAAAATGGATGTTTTTTATGCGTACATCAACGTTTCGTCTTTATTTATATGACTTCATCAGGATGATAATATAGAGAAAAAAAAATGTCATGCAAGTACAGATACATGTAGGGTAGACATATTGGGGGGGGAATATATATATATATATATATATATATATATATATATATATATATATAGAGAGAGAGAGAGAGAGATAGATAGATATATCCCACTTTATATGTATACATTTGTATGTGTTTTTGTTTTGTCATATAATTTTGTACTTGAAAATGACAACAAAAAACGTACACATGCTTAAAACGCGTGGGCGTTAAAATCGCAAGGGCGTTCCTTCCGCCATATTTGATCTCAAACTCCTCCACTGATCAGTCGCTAGATTTGTTAATGCAGTCCGATTCCGAAGATGGAAACACCGACAGCAGAGCCGGCACCAAAATAGCGCGAACACATTTACCGATGGACAAAAACGAAGAAAGCCGAAAAACTCATCAATTATTCCGGACCGCTAATATTTTATGAATTATTTGGTCGACACGATGACACCAATCAAATGTGAATGAAGACATTTTAATAATTTGGCACTTTTAATACATCTGTGCCGTCAGACATTTTGACGATAATTCCATTGTCTACATAGGCGTCATAGGGTCGGCCCTTTTTAGCCTATCAAATGTGAATCATAAGATAACAATAAAGGATTAACATAAAAACGGACACAATTAACACTAACCCTAACACTAATCCTACCCCAACCCTAACCCTAACAACGGGCGCAATTATAACTGAAGAACATTTCTTTGCAATATTTCACGCGAGCAAATAATGACGAGAGTAATTTGATGGAATCCAAATATCTAAATACACTCACACAAAAACTAATGACAAAACCATTGGTTTTCTTGACAATACAGTAACTTTCTTTTAGAATTTCAATTGTTTGTTTTTATATTAATGTCATTCTTTTAATGTTTCGGATTTATTTTTAGATGAGGATAATTTGTATTTTTTGGATTATTCGGACTACAAATTTCACCTCGGATGTTATTCCCACAACGTTTTGGCCGATGTAACTCTCGACCTTCTTCAGGTGCGTTTTTTTTCGAACTCATTAATCTCTACGGAATTTCGAACGGACCCCTTTATTTACTCCATGGGGGTAAGTTGTTCTCGTTCCGTCAGCCATGATCGAGTAAAAGTCTCTACCACCGTACTGA
>OY744538.1:90671364-90693864 GCA_963556195.1 Sepiola atlantica | reverse complement strand
ATACAACCTAATTAGAAGCTGTCATTAATCGGCCGGAGATTGTGGTGAATCCACTGAGAAATATGGCTGCGGGCAACACGTCCGCCATTTTGAAAACAGCATCTATTGACCTGAGCAGCCATTGTTGTCTGGTACGAAGAAAGTAAAAGACGATATAATTGAAAATAGAGGAAATGGAATCATGGAAAGAGTTTGTAAACAACTGGTTCAACACAATTATCGATTACGTAGAAAGATATTTGGCTTTGGCATAGTTTCAGCTACGATTATCCCTGGTTGTATGTGAAGTTTTAGGCGCCCTTTCACAATATGTAAATTCATTTGCATCATTTCTGTTTTCATCTTGAGTGTTATCCTCACAACGTTTCGGTCGCTGTAACCACCGGCTTTCTTCAGGTGTATCTTTTCGAACTCGGTAATATTTCTGTTGAACTCGTGAATCTGGACGGAATTTCGAACAGGACCGGCTCAGATTCCCGAGTTCGACAGAAATATCCCCGAGTTCGAAAAGATACACCTGAAAAAGCCCGGTGGTTACAGCGGCTGAAACGTTGTGAGGATAACACTCAATGTGAGAACAGTAGTCCGAATAATCCAAATTATACAAATTATAAATCCTTATCTAAAAAAATCAGGAACATGTGAATTCATAGTTGAAACTATTGCTATCTTGTAATAGACATGATAAAGTCTTGGACGTGACGATGATGAAGTGATTAACGACACGGACGGCTAGGTTCGAACCCAGTTCGTTCCACAGAAACCCTTTCCCTTAGAATGTTAGTATTTTGCAATCTTTCTTGGATTTACTACTATTGAACTTGCTGCTACAATTTTCGCGCTGCTCTCAAGGCTGAACTTTTTCATATATCTTTAACCCTTTATCTTTGTATTGGACAATCTACGGCATTTTCTTTTTCTCTTTTCATTTTTTTTGTATTTATCTTAAATTATGTTGTATTTTTTAAAAATTTTGATTTTGATATTCTCTTACTCATTTCTCTGATGATAAGAATTCCATTCTTTGAAAATCCATGGTTTTAGGAAGAAAAATTGATCTCTTGTTTGAACGATTGAAGACGTAATAGATTTTTATTCTAATCTATTATATATATATATATATATATATATATATATATATATATATATATATATATATATATATATATATACATATATATATATATATAATATAAATATATATATATATATATATATATATAAATATATATATATATATAAATATATATATAAATATATATATATATATAAATATATATATTTATATATAAATATATAAATATATATATATATAAATATCTATGAATATATATATAAATATATATATAAATATATATATAAATATATATATAAATATATATATATAAATATATATATATATATATAATATATAAATAAATAAATATATATATATATATATATATATATATATATATATATATATATATATATATATATATATATATCTCTCTCTCTATATATATATATATATGCGTGGTCCCCCTCTGTATGTGACTCGATGCGGCGAGTGTAAAATGCAATAAATTTTGGCAATTTGGGGCATTTTTTGAACCAGAATTTTTCTGAGGTCAAGGATGCTCATTTTATATCCAGAACAATTGCCTCTACATTTTGGCCAAGTTTCAGAAAAATTGAATGTATAAATCAAACTTTACGGGAGTAAAGGGTCATTTTTTGCCATTTTAGGGGGCTTTTGACCCCCTGGGGGCGCGAACCAGATTTTTCCCAAGGTCAGCGATACTTATTTTCTATTAGGAACAATTGCTTCCACATTTTGGTCAAGTTTCAGAGAAATTGAATGGATGAATGAAAAGTTATGGGGCAAAAAATGTCATTTTTTTGCCATTTCGGGGCCTTTTGCCCCCCTGGGGGGCTAACGAGATGTTTTTTCAAAAATTGGAGAATGTCACTTTCTAACCTGACCAAAGTTACAACTTCATGCAAAATTTCAGAGAAATTCAATGGATGGTTGCGGAGAAAAATCCGGACGGACGAACGGACGGACACACGGACGGACGTACACACGGACGGACAGACGGACGGACGGAAATGCCTCAAAACATAGGTCTCCCGATTTTATAAATCGGGCGACCAATATATAATATATATATATATATATATATATATATATATATATATATATATATATATATATATATATATATATATATATATATATATATATATATATACATATATCTATTGCCCTCCAGAGAAGACCAATGTTCGTTGCTAGTGAGAAATCAATTGTAAACGTCTGTGGCGATAACGCAAAATCAGTTGCAATGTTTATTGAAAGAGGTGGAGAGTGCTGGAGATTTGTTGTCACTCAGACTCAAGGGAAGCCAACCGCTTATTATCAGTGAGTAATCACTGATGATGGCCAGTGTGAGAACTCCTAGTGAGTACATAAGTACAATGAGAGATGGAATACACAGTGGGTGCTCAATTATTCCCGGGCAACACTGGGTGTGTCTGGCAGTAGACAATATCACGGCCAGTGAATTCTGGGACAGATTTATCGTTTTCTTTGTTTCATTGTCGCTCTTGTCAAAATGGCGGTAAAAAAAGTGACTTGCACGAGTTGATCATACATCATTCTGTCCGTGAAAACCGTTGGAATCGGTTCGTTTTTGTTTTTAGGTTTTGCCTTTTTCTTTCATTTATTGGACAGTGACGTCATTCTGTTGGTAAGACGTGACAATAATTTGTCTCCGCTTCCTGCGTGATCTGCATGCAGCGGGATAATGGATACGATTCAGACGTCAGGTGGTAATTATAGACGCCTTAACCCTTAACATCTTATTGACAATTTTCTAAGGTCAGAACCTCAGTTCTGTAAAGAAATTACCGAAAATTAGCAAAAAAACAAAAAAAAAACAAAAAAAAAACGAGTTTTCTCTTAATTTAGATCTAACATATAAAGTTATCTTATCGGATTGCGGAAACATGGTTGTCGTGATTGTAATAATAGGTCTAGTAATAATAATAGTAGTAATAATAGTAATAGTAATAATAATAATAGTAACAGTAGTAGTAATAATATATTATATATATACAGTTACGCGCATACACGCAAACACAGAGAAGCTTATAATGGCCGCCCAAGACCAGGGCCTGATGACAAATGCATTTAAAAAGATGGCTGGTCTCAGTCAGGACAACAAGTGCAGGTTTTGCCACACTGAAGTGGAGAGTGTGAGCCACCTGATATCGAGTTGCAAAATTATGTTGGCAGATGGCTCCTATACAGAATGACATAATGGAGTGTGCAGGTACCTCCACTGGACCATCTGTAAAAAACTGAATATCATATGTAGCAGCAAGCACTGGGAACATCTACCTGAGAGAACTGTGGGGAATGAGACATACACCATCCATTATGACCATGAAATCAGCTACCTATCTGGAAAACGCAGCTGTCAAACCTGACATTGTAATATGGAACAAGAGAGAGAGAGAGAGAGAGAGAGAGAGAGAGAGAGAGAGAGAGAGAGAGAGAGAGAGAGAGAGAGAGAGAGTGGCAACTTTGGTTGAGGTCAGTGTCCTTAATGGTGGGGGCCTAAACAGAGCTGAAAGGGAGAACATAACAAAATATCAAGGTCGAATGTATGATATGAAAAGAAACTGGAACCTCAAAGAGATCTCCATCATTCCAGTTATCATAGGAGCCACTGGACTCATGAAGAAGAACTTGAAAATGTATTTAGCAAGTATACCTGGTGAACCAAGTGCAAGAAAAATCCAAACAACTGCACTCAAGGGTACAGCCAGAATCCTGAACAGAGCTCTCGGTTGGAGTTTGTAAATAGCGGGTGATCGCATGGCATTTAGAAGAATGCCCCGTCCCCAGCAAATGAATGAAAAGAAATATAAATATGCATATTATCAACGGACATTTACCAACTGGACAGACCCCATATCTTTTTACACGCACATTCTCACTCTCCATTACTTAATATTTTTTCAAATTTTGAATTTTGGCTTTTCCACTGCCAACTTATCTATCTATGTAATTCCTCTAATGATAAGATGTTAATCTTTGAAAAGCCTTGACTTAAGGAAAGAATCATAAACATGCTTTTACCGAGTACACCTTGCATTGAACGAAGTTGAAATAAATTTGTCATTCGTACATGTTTATCCCTCTACTTTCATCTATCTTTATATATATATATATATATATATATATATATATATATATATATATATATATATATATATACACGTATACTAAAAGAATACCCATCCCTTCGAACAGAACAGTTTTGCACCACTTTTATGCCTCCTTACGAAGATTAAAATTAAGTTATAACGATACTAAAAGCTATTCTAATTCACATGATTTTGATTCTAGAAAATGTCTAAAATTTAAGGCTTGATCTTAAGGAGTCTTAAAAAAAATTAAAATTAAGGGAATCTTGATTAATCTAATGACTATGGATCAAATAAAAAAAAAGTTTCTGTTTATTCCTTTTCTGATCTGTTTTCCAACTGGTTCACCAACGATCTAATGTTATGTTCTAGTGTATACAGGAACTTGCGAGCACCTTCAACGCGCATCAATTGTCACGAGAAGGTATCTTGGAAATTTATAACTAAAATGATTAAAATTTTCTTAAGTTTTTCTTGTTTTCTACTTTCTTTTTACTAAGGAATCACCACTTATGAAGGCGGAAATGCCTCTCGAGGATAAGGGTTAATGAATGTCAGGTGGACGGTGAGACAACACCGTGATGATTGGTAATGATGGTGGTGATTGGACAGAAGTTTATTATTTAAGAGGGCGGCTCAACAAGAATTTGTTTACATTGGACTTGAAAACAATCATATTGTAGTCAGCAGAGAAACAGCCCCGCGGTATTGTGTTCCACAGACAAGTAGCTCTAGAAAATAAGTTTATAGAAGTTTCGTATAGATTTAGGCATAGAGAAGGAAGGGGTAATTATTGACAGTGGTTGTAGTTAGAAGAGTTTTTGTTGCGAATGTTTTACAAGGGGGGACCATAGATCAAAACTCAGCTCAGTCGACCATCTGCCATGAAAATAACGATTGAGTAGAGAAAGACTAGCAACGATTCTTCTGTGAGAAAGAGGTAGTAAGTTACATATATATATACGAAATAAAGGCTAGTTTCACTAATGTCTTTATGTAACCATACACGGGTGCATTTAGTAGCGTTAGCTAGATATCGGTGAATACAAGGAAAAGGCAATTTTACTCCAATAATTAAAGTCGACGTGAGAACGAGTTCATCGAATCTCGTTTAAACAAGAATAGTTAATTCGGTTACAGAATTCAAAGATCTTGTCTAAGCAAGTTGAGTAAAGCAGGCGTACAAATAAGATCACTCGTGTGATCTAACATATAAAGTATGCTGTAGGATTTTCAAAGCCAGACTAAAATAGCAAATATGTGTGACATATCGATTCTTGATTCTGACTAACCTACTTTTTCTTTTTTTCTTCCATTATTCTATAAGCACGAACATATTTTATGTCGTTAAAGTTTTTTCGTATAAAATCGTAAGGAATGTGTGTTAATGTTACAAGATTTGTGAGATTGTTACTACAATGCACACTTGTAGTGTTAGCAACCGGTGATTCGAAAAAAAGTTATCTTACTAAATAAATTACTTCGGTGGATGTATAGATGAATGTAAAAGTATAAAGTCAGCGACCTTTTTTTAATAAGAAAAAATCTATAAGAATAAACCGGACTAAATAGCAAAATCGATAATATATATAATAATAAAAACCTGCATCTTCTAACTTGCATTGCCCCTTCAGATGTGAGACGGGATGTTGCCAGCCGAGTAAAGATCACAAAGGCTATCAGTGATGAACGTCATGTCCTTCATGGACGTGAACCAACGGTCCAACGACTGAAGTCAAAGAGAAGCTTCCTCAGCCATGTCGAACCCCTAACAACATCTGAGGAAGAGACCAAACTACAGCTTTGGACCAGACGGCTACAGAATGGCTACCCTCTTACTGACATGAGACTCCCCCTTTTGAGGAACTCCCTCCCTGTCCAGAGGAACCCTGGCTCCAGTGGAACACACTAAACCGCCTGAGAACGAGAATGGGGCGATCAAAAGTTGCTATGAGTAGATGGGGCTACAAAACAGACCCAACGATCTGCGAATATGGAGAAGAGGACCATACGATGCCCTCCCCCTTACTGCCAAACGAGTTCAGCTTGATAGATCTTGCAGAGTACAACATTATCGCTCCAAACACTTTCTCACTCCTGAGGCTATACTCTATCTCTACAAATTTACTATCAGACAATGTATGGAGTATTGTTGCCATATTTGGGCTGGTGAATTTCTGTCCCATTTGAGGGTTCTTGAGAAGGTGCAGAAACGTATCTGTAATTTGATTGGCCCTACCTTTTCTTCTTCTCTACACCCTCTCTCTCACAGTTTTTTCTATAAATACTATTATGGCATGTGTTCTTCAGAATTATGTGATCTATTCCCCGCTTCTTTTGTTCCAGCTCGTTTGACTCGTTAGTCTAGTGGTCTCCATCAATACGCTGGTTTGATACCTCATTGTAATACAGCTTCCTATTCCAGTAGTTTCTTTCCAAGAACCGTAGGCTTGTGGAACTCTCTTCCTGCTGATTGTTTTTCTTCTGCTTGTAGCCTTAGTCTTTTCAAGACTAAGGCCAATAGGCATCTCCTGTCTTTGTAAGAATCATATTTGTTCTGATTAGCTCCTTACATCAAGTGGATTCATGCCTTGTCTGGCGCGATTTCCATAAAATGCAAAGGACTGCATAAAACAGTGGGGAATTGTTGTATGACCACAAGACACGCAAACAAATCGATTAATGAGAACGAACATCAAATTTTATGTTTTGATGACACGGATCAATTTATGACCAAACTTGCGGCTGAGTTGAACCATTTATTGGAATGAGATAGGATCCAGCTCGGTCTTAGTAGGTGCACGCACCCAGGCATTATCTCTACCTTTGGGAGTGGGGTGTTAATTTACTACCTATCGTCTTAGGCGTCCCTATCAAGGAATGCTGACTGGTATATTTACGGCTATTTCTGTTCCTTTGTCAGAGTACCTCTCATGGGCGTGTGTTTTCCCCACCTTCTACCCTTGTGCCAGACCTTGCTGCAGCAGGAAGCAAGTACGCCCCGTGAAACGCATCTGAGGGTCTCGAAATTGTTCGTATGGGGTATGTTCAATAAACTCGGTCAAACTAGCTTTCCTATTTTTTGTAGAAGAAGGTTAGGGTTATGGTTAGGGTTAGGGTTAGGGTTAGGGATATGAAATCAGAGATTGACCCTAATCAGCCCTTTCTTTTGTGCAATGAATGAAGCACTGCCACAGAGAGAAGCCTCCTGTTGGTGGCACGTGTAATCTTATCCATTTTCTAAGCACTCACCGAATGAAGGAGTAAGGGCAAGATTATTTGCTATTTACGTATCAGATCTATGATATTTTCACCCTACCTTTGTACATGAACTCGATGTGGGTCTTTTGAATCATGACGTGTAGGCCAGGAACAAAATAATCATTGACGCCATTGCTTATCGTGTCTAGCGCTACAATTATACAGATTGGATAAAAAGGACAGATATATTGTTCCGCTGCCAGCCGGAAAAAATATGAAACAAACGCCTGGTGCGAGGCTGCCTCAAAATATAGAGTGAGTCCTAAAATGCCACCCACGGAATCGTAAAGAAAATCTTTTATGAAATGTAGTACGAATAAACCCCAGTCTATGCCTGACTTGCCCACCAGTTTTTAGACATGAATGTGCAACAGTCTTTGTTTTATCACCGTTTGATGATAAGCATAGCGGTATTTATCTACCTCCCACAAAGTAAAATGTGACACAAGGTTGGAAAGTGGGATTTCATAAGTCAGCACTCTAGAGGAAGAGCACTTATGACCGTCAAAAAATGCCTGGGTAGCCCCGTCGGCATTCCCCGGTAGGGGCGGCTCAGGCGATTAGCAATAAACTAACCCCTTCTCAAAGGGTGAGAAAACAAAGCCTGGGAGGGTAGACCTCCTAAAACTGCACAGGACAGACCCATAGACCGGCGTAAATCAAGACCCGAAGGCCAAGACAATACCGGTCTATGGGGTGCAGTATCCATCTAAACAGATACTACACTTTGATCCCGGCCATGTATACGACGTGCTGAATTGTCAGTAACCCTTCTCAAGTCAATACCCTTGTTTCAGTAGTCATGGCCTTCTTCAGTTCAGGAATAATCTGACGATTGTTTTCATAGACATTTTAGCTCAGATCAAATTGTAGTATCTGTTTTGACACTACACTTTATCTGTTTTGCCCTCGGTCAGTGAATTAGAAACCCTTCTGAGAAAATTTAAATTTTTATCCTAATTCAGAGTGCCCTTTTTGGGGGAGCGTTATTTTCCACACAGCCAAAACCGACCTTGTGTATAACTCTGTCCTCATGGGGAGGCAAGTAAATAGGAACAATTATCTTTGAAATAATGCCACAAATAAAACATCTGGGAGGTTATGATCTAGTGAATGTGAAGCCCATTCAGGATAACACCTCCTACTGATGAGACGATCACCAAAGTGTCCTTTGCATATCATTGAATGAAATGAAGATGGTTTCAATTAATAACTGAAACTTGGTGGACAAGTCAAGGATAGATTTATTTGTGCCAAATATGGTTGGATTGTAGAAAATATGAATTTTATTTACGATTCCATGCATAGCATTTTTACGAAAAACGAAATGCATTCTGGTAGATTGAATTTCGTAATTTATTTAAAAAAAATAATTTTTTAAATGTCGTTTTATTTTAGGCTATTTTATTTTTGATTTCAACACGTATTCGCTTATTATAATAATATTTTTATATAAATATTAAATGATTTTTTATAATTTTTTTTGTTAAATAATATATATATATATATATATATATATATATATATATATATATATATATATATATATATATATATTACTATTTCATGTATCCACATAAGATTTTATAAGTAGATATAATTTTTTATGTATCAATTTTCAGTATTTACTTCAACAGTGCTCGATACGTAAGTAGAGCTAGGTAGTAATCTATGAAAATATATTTATTGGAAGTAAGCTACGTGTAGATTATGTCTGAATGAAAAATTGAAAATTCTAAAATTTAAACACCCTCGAAATCTATTAAACTGTAGAAGTGAGATAGCAAACAGCTGCCTACACAGAAATAAATTTACCTTAGACTAACGATACATAAATAAATAAATAAATAAACAAATAAGTAAAAAACTAAAACTAAACAAAAAACTAACAATTTAAAAATTAAAACCTTAAATAGAAATACAAAGAACCACGTGTTAAAATAAATTCACCCATTATATTGATACAACAAAGGAAACAGGATATTGACCAATCTATAGAAAACAGAACAATAGAACAAAATATAGGAAGTAACACTAACCACACCTTTGTTCGTGGGAAGTCTAACAATTGGCTGAGAGAACAACTAAGACTCTGATTGGTTAACTAGCTAGTCGTGTATATAAAAACACCTGGCAAAAATAACTCTATGCATGTTAGCCTTAAGATTTCCCCCGGGGATGAAACGCGTTAGGGTTAGGGTTAGAAAAATATTGTTCAAAAGCTAGAGCTGTTGTGAAGAGTTATCTGCTCCTTATTTACCTCTCCAACACTAAAAGACAAAAAAAACATTTGTTCGGCTTTTTATTATACAAGCACCAATCTTTCTGTAGGAGATAAGCCGTACACACTTCCGATTATATTAGCACTATAAAAACTATAATATCCCTATTATGTCTGAATTTTTGAGATGAGGATTGATAATTTGGATAATTTTGGGTTATTTGAACTACATTTCTCATCTTGAGCGTTATTATAACAACGTTAGTGGTCCATTATATGTATGAAGAAGTCGTTGTTGTGTCGCCGAGTTGTCGGCAGTTATTGTGTTGCCACTATTCTCCGGCTCGCGGCTGTAACAGAATAACACAGGTAGGAACGAGGACACGGAAAAAACAAGAGACACCAGATTGATGTTCGCACGCTCTGATCACTTTCTTTCGTAAGAGAAAGATCGACACGTCAGCATTTATTCGAGTTCGACAGAAATATTCCCGAATTCGAAGAGATACACATGAACAAGGCCGGGGGTTACAACGGCCGAAACGTTGTGATAATAACACTCATGAGGAGAAATGTAGCCCGAATAACCAAAATCCCTGTTCTCGTTTGTCATGATAAGTAGGTATAATCGTTTTTTTTGTCTCATGCTTTTCAGGGAATATACTCTGTGCCTCACACGGTATTGATTTCGCAACACAAAGCCTAGGGATCTCGCAGACCAATAATAATAAAAAGGCACAGGGCTTTCCGCGCTGAGAATATAATCCACAATTGTACTTTATTTAATTATTCTATCGTCTTTTGTTCATTCGAGTATGCATCGTCATGTGAAGAAATACGCAGTCGAGCGAGACTTTATGGCGCCGATTATCAGCGATAATTTAAGCGGCAAATCGAATTATTGTTCGTGTTTTATTTTCCGAGAGTCATACCGAACGCACCCTTCAAGGCATGCCATTATTTAATGTTTACGGTTGCAGCCACCATTTAGCAATATTAGCGTTAGTGTATGTAACTTTCTTTTTTAATCAAATTAAAATGTAGTCGTTAAATAGATTGGCTTTGTCTATTTCTTTTACGACGTATCGAACTATTTTATGTAAAATAAAAAAAATGTTATATGGGCCAGCTCAATTATACAGAAACAATACCTTTTTATACTTAAGAGTCATGACTTTCTGAGGCCAAAAGCCGCTCGAGGACTAACTGTTTTTTTGTTGTAAATAGGGGTTAATACCAGCACCATAATAAAATAATTTGCTACTCGAAACTGGCTGACCAGCGATCCCGAGTAAGAGAAAAAGCGAACGGACAGAAGATAGAGGGGATGTACGCGCAAGAGATAGATAGATAGATAAATAGATAGATAGATAGAGAGAGAGAGGGAGAGAGAGAAAGAGATATATATAGAGAGAAAGATAGATAGATAGATAGAGAGAGAGAGAGAGAGAGAGAGGGAGAGAGAGAAAGATATATATATATATAGAGAGAAAGATAGATAGATAGAGAGAGAGAGAGAGAGAGAGAGAGGGAGAGAAAGATATATATATATATATATATAGAAATATAGATAGATAGAGAGAGAGAGAGAGAGAGAGAGAGAGAGAGAGAGAGAGAGCATGCATGAGAGAGAAGGAGTGGGTGTGTGAACGAGAGAGGGGAAGCGCGCATATGCGAAAGAGAGAGAAATAGAGAGAGAGAGAGAAAGAGAGAGATACAGAGAGGAAGAGAGAAAGAGAGAGAGAGAGAGAAACCGTACGAGTGAGAGGGGCGGGGCGCATGAGAGAAGAAGAGGAAAAGTGAGCTTGCGGGAGATAGAATATGCGAGAAAGAAGGGCGAGCGCGGAAGAGAGAGAGCGCGCGAGAGAGATGGGGGAGCGCATAGAAGAGGGAGGAAGAGAGTGCGAAGGAAGAGAACGTTAGAGAGAGGTAGCGCACGTGAGAGAGAGAGAGAGAGAGAGAGAGGGGAGAGAGAAGGGACGATGTAAAGTTTACTATTTATGAGTTGTGCCCTCGAAACCGCCTCCCCCTAAAAAAAAAGAAAATTAAAATTAAAAAAAAAATAATGCTATACGCTTTTACCTGTCCTGGGACGGGTATTCCGCGATTTATTGATAAAATATTAAAGCCTCAAAAACACACACGCACGCAGTACCTTCTCTTTTTTTCTTCACACGTCATTCAATTCTTGATGAATGATGTCTGGATATCATTAACCGACATATCACAGTTGCACGGCAGCGGAAAGTGCAACACTCGAGGTTTTGCGTAGATTCTCACACGTGACAGTTTCCGGAAGTCGGTGCGCTGATGAAAGCAAGCGAGATGACTAGAATGCGGGATCACCGAGACCATGGTTGTCCGAACTATCTCGTCCCCCGCAAATATGCCAGCAATGCGGACACAGGATCTGAACACAAAGTCGCATGATAGGCAGCTGGGCCGACGATCAGTGTCCTTGAGTGAATTGTCAATGAAGAAATACGTACAACTAGTTTTCTGCTGTCATTTATTAGCGACTAGCAGGGCTAGCCGGCGTTGCCCGGGGCAAAAGTGTAATATATTTCTATTAACACTTCTATCTCTCTCTCTCCCTCTCTCTTCTCCGGTTTCCTCCCCTTCTCCCCACCTCCTCTTTCTTCTCCGCCCAATCCTCTCTCTTGACACACACTTTTCATAGATTACTCGAGTCGGCGTAAGGGAAATAACTAATTGAAAAAAATCAGAGTTTCTTCCCTTTAGTACGAGCATCAAAATTACTCGAAAACCGACACCTCTCTGACGAAAGGTTTAGCTAGACACACACACACGCGGACATACATACATACATTCATACATTCATACATACGTACATAAATATATACATACATACAGACGTGGTGATTGCCATTTCTTTACAGAAGAAGGCATTTCCTACAAATATTGCAATGCTCGATTGTGGTCGCGCACATTGTTCAGCAGGCCCGATTATTAATAAAAAATATCTGCATCTAACACATGGTTTTTTGAAGTCATTTTGCCTCTTTCTTTAAGTTTAAAATTTTAAAGATGCTTAAAAAATTAACTTTCGCAAATTTATACCTACCAGCGACCATGCGCGATTTAAGTTCAATTTAAAAGAGACATTCACACCGTTAAGTCCACACATTGGACGTCACTTCTACAAGACCAGGAAAAAAATAATAAGGTTAATACCTTTTATTTGTCTAAAGCTCTGACGAAGCTTGTTATATCAAGCCAAATTATTAGATAATAAAAGTCAAGATGAAGAACAAAAAAATATTGTTTTGATTTTAATAAAAATATCTGCATCCAACATATGTTTTGCCCCTTTCTTTACGTTTATATATATATATATATATATATATATATATATATATATATATATATATATATATATATATATATATATATAGTCATCTACATACAGACTGTTTCGCAGCTCATCAGTTAGTGCCTCAAGCCGGGATCGAAACGCAACCGTCGAGCTGACAGTCGGCGATGTAACCCCTACGCCATCATGCGACACTGACTTAATGTAAGTTGTATCTCAATGTAAACATTACAATTGCCGGAGATCGAATTAGCGTTTACCTAATGAGCATTGCCTTTTTTACGCTAATGGCAGTTGCCGATACCCTTACAAACATAAGCTCTACCCGGGGGGGGGGGAGCTTTATATAGTCATCCACATACATACTGTTTCGCTGTTTCACAGCTCATCAGCGCGGCTAGACCAGTTAGTGATTCAAGCCGTGATCGAAACGCAACCGTCGAGCTGACAGTAGGTGCCTTTCTTTCTGTGATAGTAACATGTACTCTAAAATAAATCCAGGATTAACACTATCTATCTATCTATATATATATATATATATATATATATATATATATATATATATATATATATATATATATATATATATATATATATATATAACCACAAGCACTCACGAAAGTGAACTGATGCTGTAGTACGGCATTTGAAGCTTTATCGAGAAGCCGGTGGGATTTCTTGACGCAGTGCAAGAGAGTGAATTAGTTTGAAGTCTTTGAAAGATGTGTATTTTAAGCTGTTGGCTCGTTTTTCAGAAAGATTCTTTGATATTAGAAGAAGCGTTCGCTTTTGAAGAATTTCTTCTGCTTTTGTTGTTCCACAGAAAGAGAGAGAAAGAAAGAGAAATAGAGATAGAAAGAAAGAAAGAGAAAAAGAGAGGGAGAGAGAGAGAAAGAGAGAAAGAGAGAGAGAGAAAGAGAGAACGAGAGAGAGAGAGAGAAAGAGAGGAAGAGAGAAAGAGAAAGAGACAGAGAGGGAGAGAAAGAGAGAAATAGAGAGATAGAAAGAGAGAAAGAGAGAGAGAGAAAGAGAGAGAGAGAGAGAGAGAAAGAAAGAAAGAGAGAAAGAGAGAGATTAATAACAATAATAGTAAAACTGATTCATGTTAAAAGAAATTGCGATCAAAAAGCAAATGAATCAATTACAAAAAAGCAAAACTGCAAAGAAAACTAAATAAAGTGAGAAAAGCGAAAATGGAACACACACACGTTTCTGCCGCCGTCAGTTACGAAATCGGCGACAAACTCTGGCCATGTAACAGTGTCAGCAGAGGACAACAAGCGATCAAAATACGCCAGGGGCATTCTCTCTTGCCTTAACAAACGACAACATCGACTTCGCAATCAAATAGATTATTTTTCCTGTTCTCTACATTTTCCATGGAAAGTGCTCGACTGAGCTCCACTCTTTGGTTCATCCTTGTAAAACATTCACAGCAAGAACACGTATCGCTACCACAACAGCAAAGATCTTTCCCTTTTTTTTATATGTGGGTCTAACACTAAACAAAATTTCCATAAAAAGTTTTTTCCAAGAATTTTCATCTGTAGAACATATTATGACAGGACTGCTTCCCTGCAGACTACAACAAGTCTTCAAATCCAAAGTCAAACACTTGTCATAAACCGTCCTCATAGGTAATCAAATTGTGTTCACTCCATTCATCATTATAAATCTTCTAGTGGCTTTTGGCCTTGATAAAATGCTTAAATACATTCCATTTATCATTTTCAATCCTCTCATAATATTCTTCATCATTCAACTGACAATCCGTCTATATTATTAACCTTTATTATCCTCGAGTGGCTCTTGGCCTTTTAAATCGAGATTTATTACTTGAAAAGACGTGGGGAATAGAATGAAATTGGAAATGAGAACAAATTAAAAAAAAAATAGATGGAAATCGCTCCAGACAAGGCACGAAGCCACTTGATGTAAGGAGCTAAAAAAACAAAAACAAATATACTACTTCAAGATCGAAAACTAGCCAACGATAAGTGTTTTATGAATAGATTCCGACCCAGAAAACAGCAGTTCTTCCCCCTTTGTCAGAAACATCGCTCATGAAATGTGAGGACTAAATGACAAAATACGGAAAGCGAGAATTACGAGGCTGCCGAAAGTAAACCCAAATTAGTCACTTTCTACTCTGTTGGCAGACCCCCCCCCCCCCGAGAAATAAAAAAGAAGAAACGTAATAGAATAAAAACGAAGCGTGAAAAAGAAAAAAGAGGAAGCCGGCTTCGTAAAAATAAGCAGCATCTATTTAGCGAAAGATCAAAGAGAAACGCGTTCAAGAAAACTGGCAAATGTCGCTGCTGTGGATCAAATATGGCGGCGTCAAAATCGGCGTTCAAAAACAAAAAAAAACAAACAAAAACGAAACACGAATGTGAACACAATTACGGTGTACAAAGGTTTCTACTCGGTCTTAACGAACCAGCTTTTAAGTGAAATACACATCCAATTATCACTTGACATTTCCCGAACGTACACTTGACGTCACGAAAAGTGAATTTCGATGAAAAAATAAAGTGTTTTTTTCTTCGTTTAACTATATTTACCGAATTTTAAACAATTTTTCTATTTAAAATATTATGCTTAAATAAATTGAACTCTATAAACATAGTTTTGCTTTATTCGGCTTCAAATCGGACAGAATGTTTGAAAAACTTTCCATCTTTTATTGCTCTAGTCTGATGAGCCGTTTTATTTATTTTTCCTCCCACAAGGTAAGATATGACACAAGGTCGGAAAGTGGGATTTGAAAAGCCAGCGCCCGAGAAGGTGAGCACTCTGGCTTACAAAAAATGCCTGGGCAGCCCCGTCGGCATTTCCCGGTAGGGGCGCCCCAGGCAGTAAGCAATAAACTTAATCTTCCCCAATAAGGGGAGGCAAACCCTGGGAGGGTGGACCTCCTAGAACTGCAGAGAGCAACCCCATAGACCGGCGGAATCAAGACCCGAAGGCCAAGACGATACCGGTCTATAGGGTGTAGTATCCATCGGAACCGATACTACACTTTGATCTTGGCCAAAAGGCGAGCCGTAATTTGCAATTTACTCACTAAGTGACCAATCTCTTAATAACTTTCGGTCTATCACTGACCTTTCGTACTGTATGTTGTTATTGTATACTCTGTTTATTACTCTCGCTTCCATCACTCTTTCTTTCTCTTTGTTTTTTTTATGGAAATCGTTCTTGACAAGGCATGAATCCACTTAATGTAAGGAGCTAAAAAAACATACTACTTCAAAGTCAAAAACTATCGAACAATACATGTTACATAGATATATTCTGATTCAGAAAACAGCAATTATTTTTCCTTTGCCAGAAACATGGCTCATAGAATGTGAGGACCAAAATACAAAATAAGGGAAGCGAAAGTTACGAGACTGCCGAAAGTAAACCCAAGGTTCACTTTCTACTCTTCTATATTTTTATGTACAGGATTCACTCCTAAACTAATTATCTGATCATTATAAATTTTGGAACATAGCTGCTAGGCGTAAGGGGTCATACTGTAGGCTATATTTAATTTATTCAAAGGTGATAAAAAGTAAACGGAGAGTCCACTTTCTAAATCGAAAGTAACAAAGACACAAAGAAAAAAAATTGGAATAGTCCATCATAATAAAAGAGAATATCAGCAGAGGAGATAAAAGGGGGGAAAGGGCGAGCGGGCTGATTTAAAAAAAAATTATTTTTATTTGGAACTGGCTTTTAATCTTGTCTTTGATTCAAACAATTTAACTTGAACACAATAGTTGACCAAACGGGTCACATTTTTTCTAATACTTTATAACATTTATTGCCTTTTTTATAAACTGTTTACTGGTCAACATTCATTTTATTTTATTTTTGTAATTATTCTAAAGGCTTGTTTATATAGGACTAAGTACGCCCCCCCTCATCCCATGTCCAACTCTTCCTCACCGTAATGGCAATGTGGTAGTGTCAGAACTAGCAAGTTATCAAAGTTCTGATGAAAATCCAGTAGGAATCACCATCAGGATCCGTCATCCTCTGGTCTTTTCTGTCTCTGCATGTTGAAAGCGAGGGGATGTCAGACTCAGAACTGCAAATCCAACGTCGATTCTGCGTATGTGCAATCGTAATTCCTTTGTATGTCCTAGGCCAGACCTTCCACGACTTCGTATGCAATTGATAAGCGTTGCTGCTCTGTGTGTCGGGTAAAAGGACAGCAATTCTTACAGGTATATCGAATAGCTACAGCCAACGAGAGGAACTTTATGCAGACCGGACAATCCTGAGGTACGAAACTGGTGCGCCCTGGGCGGAAGTCCGAGTAACTTAACAACAAGAACAACAATAATAACAGTATGAACGAACTTAATGTCCGCGTGAAATGAGGCTTTTAAGTTATAAAATCCATATGATAAAACAAACCACAAATAAAATCATCAACAACAACAACAACAGACACAAAACACAAAATAAAATATAAACAAAACAAACAGAAAGAAAAAAAGCAAACATTTAAAATAAATAAATAAATAAATAAATAAAAAAAACTTCCGATAGAAAGAAAAAAATTCTACACACAGAAATAAAAGGAGTAATTAAAACATGAATAGAAAAAAAATGTGTAAAAAAAAGAAACAACATCAAAGGAAAGGCCACAAAACAATCATCTCAGCGTAGCAAGATAAATATAACTTCATTGTGAAGGTCATTTATTGTTATTTCGAGAGAACAATTAAATATAGAGCCTGCACTTTATTATAACACAGAAAAAAAAACTTGTTCTTTTATAAATCGTGCGTTGGTGTCGGATGAGTTATTCAAATAATATCGCAATGTGCAAGGCACCAAAATTGCTTTACAAAATTGTTTTACAAATACTTCAATGGATTATGCTCCGATGAACTGGCTACTCTGACGTAAATTCACTAGACAAACTCAACAATCAGCTAAATCCCATCAATTCACTGTAGAGGTCCTCAGATGCCGGATAGCTTTCTGCTCCAATAGCTTCTTTCCTCGTTCTGCTGGACTCTGGAACTCCCTCCCTGCCCCCTGTTTCCCCGACGGTACTGACATGCAGAAATTTAAAACTAATGTAAACAGACATCTCGCTGCGCAGCTCTCAATTTAGTTTGACCCCCCCCCCAAAAAAAAACATTCTTCCTTTTTTTCTCAGTAGCCCCTTACGTATACAGTGGCGGCCTGCCTTGTTTGGGGTGAACTATGTTAAAACAAAAAAAATTCTGGTGATCATTGCCGCAAAAATTGAAACTAAATACCACATAGTAATGCAGAGATGTTGTTATAAAAAAAACGCACTGAACGCGCAAAGGTAATTGTCACATAAGCAAAAAAATAATAAAATAAATATTAATGATCTACTACGTTTTTTCTGCGTTTATCCCATGTCTGTACAGTCGGGGAAACAGGAAGCAGTGAGGGATTTCCAAAGTTCGGCAGCACGAGGAAAGAAGCTATTTGAGTAGAAACCTCTCCGGCATCTGGGGACCTCCACAGTGAATGGATGGGATTTCACCAACCTGAAAATCAGCTAAATCGCATCCATTCACTGTGGAGGTCCCCAGATGCCGCAGAGGCTTCTACTCCAATAGCTTATTTTCTTTGAGCTGCCGGCGTTTGGAACTTCCTCCTTGCTCTCTGTTTCCCTGGCTGCACCGATATGCAGAAATTTAAAACTAATGTGAACAGCTCCCAATTTAGGATGACCCCCAAAACTGTCACCCTTATTCTCAGTAGCCTCTTACGTATACAGTGGCGACTTGCCTTGTTTGTTAAAAAAAAAAGACAGGTTTGTATTATAGATTTGGTTGATCGCGACATTTATACTTTCTGATTAAACCGATGGGTCGCGCCATCTGTTGCCATCGATCCGAAGCACATGCTATTCCAAAATTACCTGTCAGGCCTAAGGTTGCTAAAATTCGGTGATCTTACGGAAACCAAGGTGTCAATGTGATTATAGCACCATTTTTATATCCCCTTTTCCGAAAATTGTAATCAATATATAATGATACTAAACCTTATATCTAAAATCCTTATTCCAATTTGAATAAAAATCTATTACACGATTTTGTTTCTAGAAAATGTCTCAAATTTAAGCCGTAAGCTTAAGGGGTCTTAAGAAGAAATTGAAGATTAGGGAAGTTAATTAATTAGTGTCTAATGACTATGGATCAAGTTTAATTCAAATCTGAAATATTTGAATTTTCTAATGGGAGTTTCTCTACTCTGTACGACCATGATACACCAGTGATGTCATGTATTAATCAACCAACTATAATCTAATTACACCTATTGTATTTTCGACATGATGCTTGTCGACTTATGTGCTTGTTTTTTTAAAGTAAAGGGTGTTCGACATTTGGTTTCCAGCTCTCAGATTCCGAAACCTGAGTTATCCAGAAAAAACGCGGGTAATTTTTTGCCCTTCACTACGTGCAAAAGAAATTACATCTCAGAGTATTTCAAGACAAACCTAATACTACTAGTCACCATCTGCACCAATCATGGTTCTATATTATATATATATATATATATATATATATATATATATATATATATATATATATATATATATATATATATATATATATATATATATATATATATATATAATATTTTTAATAAATAGATATTAATTATTTATTACCTATAGGCATCAATGTTTCATGCTTACGCAATCTCCAGTGCAGGAAGCTAACTTCCTACGGTCGGCGGGCGTGAACTCCGATCACAAATCGCCACTGATTCACAGTCAAGAGCGTTACCCGTTGACCACCACAAATTAGCTTTGAATTTAGAAGGAATTTAACTTTGTAAATGCCAAGTCGGCGGGTATTTACAGCAAGCAGCTAAGAGTCGTCGTCGTCGTCGTCGTCGTCGTCGTCGTCGTCGTCGTCGTCGTCGTCGTTATCATCATCATCATCATCATCATCATCATCATCATCATCATCATCATCATCAACAACAACAACAACAACATCAACAACAACCGCGTTGGATCTCGCAATGATATATACTACAGACTAGTACACTTATCAGCCTAGGGAGGAGTCAGATATCCCATCATAACAGTCGGGAAAATCCAGCTCCCCCAAAGCGGCTCTCTGGATTGAAACAAAGATAAAGATCGCCTCAGTCTAGAATGACTTATCCTTCACTGATCGAGGACAGAATAGAGCAAGTGTCGCATCAGAACAGATACTGCACTTTGTTCCTAACCAAAAGGCAAAGCAACGCGTAGTTTAGTTTTATGTAAAAGGAGAAAAAGGGGTATAAATTCAGATACTTACGATTTTTGTGCAATTTTAACAATAGGTATTAGACACGAATTAATAAATATTCCCCAAATTCCAGAATTTTTCAAATAGTATTTTAAAGAGTTATAGGTGACATAATATGGCACAACCCGCCTTTAAAAAATTAAAATATTTCAGATTTGCATTAAATTTGATCCACAGTCATTAGACACCAATTAAGCAAAACTCTCTGAATTTAAATTTCTACTTAAGGAACCACTTTGTGTTGTTGTTATATTAATAACAACGTTTCAGTCGTGCACTATCCATTATGCATCACGTTTTCTTTCCGTAGTAGTCGAAGTTCTATCAGGAATTTCAAATGAAACCATCTATTTTATCTTCTCGGATAGACTATATTCATTCCGCAATGGCTAATATTTTAAAGAAATCTATTTTCTATCAGTTCATTCGATTAGGTGAGCTGAGATTGAACTCCGAGCTCCAGCTAGAATTTATTCTATATCTCTTAACCAATGCTTTTCTTGACTGGACCCTGTGTCATCTAGAGGATAGAGACAGTGGTGCTCAGAATAAGACATACTATTGGTTACAAATGTCCTCTAACATTTAATGTCTTCGTTTTGTATCTGCTCAAATTGTGAATCACTCAACCAGACGCAAGACGCCAGCTTTGTCTCGAGTGAAATCGCTTCTAATTAAATCCTATCTCAAGAAATACTCAACGTTCGTGAGTTGTTTATACAACCAAATGTTTCCTTCTTCTTCTTCTTCTTCTTCTTCTTCTTCTTCTTCTTCTTCTTCTTCTTCTTCTTCTTCTTCTTCTTCTTTGACTTCTTCTTCTTTGACTTCTTCTCTTTCTTCTTCTTCTTCTTCTTCTTCTTTGACTTCTTCTCTTTCTTCTTCTTCTTCTTTTTCTTTGACTTCTTCTCTTTCTTCTTCTTCTTCTTCTTCTTCTTCTTCTTCTTCTTCTTCTTTGACTTCTTCTTCTTCTTCTTCTTTGACCTCCTCTCTTTCTTCTTCTTCTTCTTCTTCTTCTTCTTCTTCTTCTTCTTCTTCTTCTTCTTCTTCTTCTTCTTCTTCTTCTTCTTCTTCTTCTTCTTCTTCAATTCTTTTACGTTTGTCCCGAGCAACATCGGGACCCCCAATAAAACAATAATAGATCTTTGTCCTCACTTGGCTTGATTACAGATTTGGTCTGGGTGAAGGCCAGTTTTACTTAAATCATTATGCAGGGCGCCTGCCCATCTTATCATCGTCCTTCCTCTCGGTCGCTTCCCTCCAGCACATGTCCAAACCATCTAAGCCGCCATTCCTTACGGCTCTAATACTAGGATAATAAGAATTAAAATAAAACGTTTGGACAAAGCAGTGATGTCTCCCTTTTGTAACAACACACTTTAAAATTGTAGTTTTAATTAAGTCGAACCTTTGAATAATAAAGTGGGCGTAATTCATTCTAGATCGGTAATTAATTTATAAAAACAATCAACAATAAGATACTCGAATGTGTAATGGAAGTGTTTTTCTAAATTATGCTCTTGGCAAAATCCCTGATTTCGGGATGGAAATAAATGGTTTAATTGCCTGTAGGGATTAATAACAATCTCGTTTTTAATGACTCTTATTAATTCTGGTTGGACGGGAAAACGAAACTGCTTGAAAAAAGCTGATAAAATCATTTTATTATTGGCCTCTTTTGATTAAAGGCAAATTAAACAAGAGCAGATACAATTAAGTGATAGCAAATACAGAACAGAATAAGGGAATCATATATATATATATATATATATATAGTAAGCAGTGAAAATATATATGGCAATCAAGCTACACAGAGGCTCCCGTGTTTCATCCCCGGGGGGAATCGTCAGGCTAAATGCATGGAGTTATTTTTGTCGGGTGTTTAAAAAAAAATAACTCCATGCATTTAGCCTGACGATTCCCCCCGGGGATGAAACACGGGAGCCTCTGTGTAGCTTGATTGCCATATATATTTTCACTGCTTACTACGTAGCTCTACTTACGTATCGAGCACTGTTGAAGTAAATACGGAAAACTGATACATAAAAAATTATATCTCCTTATAATATTTTATGTGGATACATGAAGTACTAATATATATATATATATATATATATATATATATATATATATATATATATATATATATATATATATATATATATATATATGAGAAGGAAGGATGATAGTAATCCGAC
>OY744538.1:90653864-90666364 GCA_963556195.1 Sepiola atlantica | reverse complement strand
TCCCTTTCTCCCTCCCCTTTTTTATTTTTATTTTTCCTACCCTACTCCCGGTACTGGATATGACCTTAAACTACATCCGATGGTGAGATCCGGCTTACGGACTTTGGGGAATGTGGAGCCTCCTCTTAATTACCATTGCTCCCAGGTCCACCCTGACCCGGAGTGGTAGTACCTGTTAGGGTCCCAACTATGGGTTAAATAGAAACAGATATTAAAAGGGGAAAGAAACAAAAAAGAGAAGAAAACAAGACCAGATTCGGCATTAAATAACCCAAAAAGGGTTGATATGCCGTAAAACAAAACTACCAAACCAAAAACCCTGATTAAACATTTGAAGATATAAAGAACTTGAAGCATAAAAACTTTCACTATAATGACCAGATTCGGCATTAAATAACCCAAAAAGGGTTGATATGCCGTAAAACAAAACTACCAAACCAAAAACCATGATTAAACATTTGAAGATATAAAGAACTTGAAGCATAAAAACTTTCACTATAATGACCAGATTCGGCATTAAATAACCCAAAAAGGGTTGATATGCCGTAAAACAAAACTACCAAAGCAAACCTATATATATGATAATTTTTATTTACACAGACATGTACAAAATCTGCGACACTGGCATGTCGATGTTATCGATCAACAGTTACCATAAACTGAGATCTCATCAGGCAGAGTTAGAATCCGATCTTAATCTCAGATCTCAGTTTATAGTAACTGTTGATCGATAACATCGACATGCCAGTGTCGCAGATTTTGTACATGTCTGTGTAAATAAAAATTATCATATATAAAGCTCTATTTTGATATTGAGCACTCTTTATAAACCCGGTTGAAATTCCTTGGATTACCACCCTATGATGTTTTTTACCTGGATTATAATCATTATATATATATATATATATATATATATATATATATAAGAGCGACTTTACACTATATATATATAGTGTTAGTAGCGTTTTGTTCATAGGGGGTACTCCTATGAAACTACTGTGTTTCTATAATAGTACTCAATACCAAGTAGAGCTATATATGTAGCATACATTTTTATTCATGCAAACATTTTAGCTACATATGTGCATACATGTTTCGGTTACAACATTATTCAAGGTCTAGCTTAATCGGAGCAATGACAAAAAAACTCTGGAAATATTTTCCAGAATTTTCACTTCGATGAAGCTAAACTTTTAATACGGTTGTAGTCGATACATGTATGCACATATGTAGCCAAAATGTGTGCATAAATTTAAAAGAAATACACTATATGTATATTACTGATTATATATATGTATTTATATGATTAGCGAAATTGTAAACTTATCTTTCAATATGATATTGATTGCCAATTCATCCTAATTTAATCAAACGTAAGAATTGAATCTAAATGATAGTAGGTGCCGGGATTGGGGGATGTAATTGATTTCATTTGCTTACAATTGGATAATTCACGAAAATTAATGTACTTTATATGAATGATGATATCATCTGACAGTAATAGATCATTATATGGAAAAGCTAAGTGTTCATTAGCCATGCAACACGCAATGTTTCCATCGCTTAACAGGAAAACTCAATAGATATAAATATATGTGTATGCGTCTGTGTGTGTGTTTGTGTTTGTGTTTGTGTGTGTGTTTGTGTGTGTGTTTGTAATACGTCGAATTTCGAAGCCGATGCCAAACTTTGGATACGAGACACGGTAAACAGAAGAAATTACAATATTGAGAAATTCAATGATTTCCAATTAAATATTTATTTATCAACGTAATATATCGAACCACGGTTGGTATGGGTGATGCCATTTTTTTTAAATTTTCGAGGTAAACTTTGTTTTACGAAATAAAAATATACAAGCCACGCGTGCGTGGTCCCCCTTTGTATGTGACTCGATGTGGCGAGTGTAAAATGCAATAAATTTGGGCAATTTGGGGCATTTTTGACCCCCCCTACTTTGATCCCTTGGGGGCGCGAACCAAAATTTTTCTGAGGTCAAGGATGCTCATTTTATATCCAGAACAATTGCTTCTACATTTTGGCCAAGTTTCAGAAAAATTGAATTGATGGATCAAACGTTATGGGAGAAAAGGGTCATTTTTTGCCATTTTGGGGGCTTTTGACTCCCCTGGGGGCGCGAACCAGATTTTTCCAAGGTCAGCGATACTTATTTTCTATTAGGAACAATTGCCTCCACATTTTGAACAAGTTTAAGAGAAATTGAATGGATGGCTGAAAAGTTATGGGGCAAAACATGTCATTTTTTGCCATTTCGAGGCCTTTTGACCCCCTGGGAGGCTAACCAGATTTTTTTTCAGAAATCGGAGAATGTCACTTTCTAACCTGACCAAAGTTACAACTTCATGCAAAATTTCAGAGAAATTCAATGGATGGTTGCGGAGAAAAATCCGGACGGACGGATGGACAGACGGATGGACGGACGGACATGCCTCAAAACATAAGTCCCCCGATTTTATAAATCGGGGTACAATAACCATTCGATCGGAATGTGTTGTCGCCTGGAAGTCAGAAATAAATCACATAGTCACAGAGACATAAAGGTCTATTGCATTTAGGGGACAGATTTATAGAGGGAATTTTAATAATGATACTAGTCTAACAAGTACTTTGTCATAATCAGCAAATAGTTTTATTTATTAATTTTAGGCAAATCATTTATGAATATTAAAAACAGCAAAGAGCCATGTACTGAACTCGAAATCACACCAGAGGGTCCCTATTAATTTGCTTCCCCACAAGGGTACAGTTACACACACGGTTATTTTATGTGGGGGAGGGGATATCTAACTCCTCCAAAAAGGGGCATTCTGGATTGGACAAAAATAAACATTGCCTCACTCAAGAAGAACCTCCCCTCCTCCAACAAAGGACAGAACAGATGCTACACCCCAATCCCATCCAGAAAGCCATGGAAGATAGTATTGGGATTCAAAATAATTGTTACCAATAAACATTCAAAGCATGGTCTGTCCAGAGATGAGAATTCTTCTAGTATTGCATACAAATTGCAGAAAATATATAAAAACATCAACATATAATATCTTTTGCAGGAACTATTGAATATTTATGTGCGTTGCGATAGACTCACAGAAAAAGGATTGAGTTATTGTCAACGTGTGAGCTGATATTTTTTTGTTTGATACTATTTAATTATTGTTACAATTCTACCATTCCGGACCTTTAAATATTTAATAGTAAACCCACCAATTTTAGAATTTACTGTCTTTATATTTAAAATTTGACAGATAAATGAATTGATCTTAGATTTACCGTCTCTTGTCATTTATTTTTGTTCATTCTTATTCCACCTTCCGGTTTTTCAACATTGCATTGCTCCTGTCTCGGAATTCTCACCTTCATATTTACTTGTTTACTAGCAATGCTTCAAGCAAACTACCATTTCCTTTTATTGTTATAATATTTTACCAGTAATAATTATAATATTATTACGTGTTTTTATTTAAATGTAATCTTAATTAATTGATTTATTTCATTTATTTTAGCCATGTGCGTTTTATATAATTAGTGTAAGCTGTGGTGTAGGGAAAATAACTAGTTAGACTTAAGATCATGAGAGTTAGAGTTATTTCCCTTGAAAGGGAAGTAATTAGTTTTTGATGATGGCTCAGGTGGTAGAGTATTCGCCTCGGGTTTTGAATTCTGAGTTCGGATGTGTCATACCGATGAGCCCAAAAGAGGACAGAATTCGTGTTTAGGGCTTTTGGTCTGTGGCTTTCATGGTTGGTGTGGGCTGTGGTGTTGTGTCTGATTGTGGAAATAATTGAATAAAAGTATTGATTATTTTATTTTTTCACTAACATTGGTTAGACCTGATTATATAAAAAAATGATCGAAGGATATCAAGACGAGGGGGATCAGTTTTAGTTAAACTTCTATGACTGCACTTTACCTGATCAAAAATAATTCATTACAGAGGTAATGCCTGGTGGGATTGCGTAAATACGACAAATGTTGAATAGAATAATAATGTTATATTACATGAATACAATCTCGCCAGTGTAGCTTCTGATACTCGATTGTATGCACTTCCTTCCCTCTGCGGGAAGGTGTAGCACAACGCCGGAAAATAGGGGAATAGCCTACCATAAAAGGTAGTGAACCGTGTCCCCATAAAATTGTCTGAGTAGCCCATCGGTATTCTCCAATAGGAGCGTCTCAAGCTATTAACCATGATTTAATTCTTTCCCAAAGCGGGAGGGCAAGGCCTGAGAGGGTGGATCTCCTAGGACTACCCAGAACGAATATCACAGTTCAACATCGAGGACGGGTCTTCGACTGGTATGCAGACAGTATCTACATCCCTCCCATCGCGAAAGTGGTGATTATTAGCCAGTATCCATGAGTAGCGCACTACGGCTCCAGCAAAGAATGCATGAGCAGCCCCGTAAGCATGCTTCCGTAATGACACCTCAGGCAATTGACCATAAACAAACACCTTTCTTAATAAGAGAAGATAAAGCCTGGGAGGGCGCACCTTCTAGGACTACCAAATACATATACCTCAGTCCGAAAGAGCAGGATCAGAAAGAAACCACAACAGACCACTCTCTGTCAGACTGATTGTCGAAGACAAATCCTCAACTGGTATGCATACTCGACTGAGTGAGTCAAAGTATTATATACATATCGGAAGAGTTCATTGTTTTTCTAAATAGGGACGATACCACAACATAATAAAGAAAAAGTGTTTTAATCTGAAAAGGTTTCACCCAATCGATGGTATTCCGAAATGTTGCAAATATATTCACTTTACATCCGCTGAATATTCTACCTTTGAGAATTTATTTTCAGTTTGATTTTATTAACTTCATGAATACAAATCACTTTCCATTCATTCAATAAGAGATTTGAAAGTTTGCCTCATATTTACGAGCAAAAACTTTATATATCTATATCTATAAAATTATGTGAGTCGGATTTTTAAAAGTTCGACCTAAATAGACTGTTAGCTGACAAATCTAACTTTGTTTCTAAGAAATTTCCACTTGTAATTATTGCACCGTGTTATTAGCAATAAAATAACTTATTTTCCTACAGTTCATTAAACATATTACTCAGTCCAGCCTACACAATCTATATTATAGAAGATGTTTAGCTAATGCCTGAACAAATTTAAATGAGCAAGGGCAATAACTCATACTTTTAAGCGTAGAGTTGTTGTCCTTACACCTTACTTATATTTTTACGTGAGGGATGGCATCTCTTACAACTAAATATTTTTCGTAAAAATAAATAAAATTAAAACCTTAAATGATTTCATGCATCCCGGGCAACGGCAGGTTGGTCCAGCTAGTATATTTATATACATATGTATACATTTAAAGAACACACCTCTGATCATAAGTATTGCTGCTCTTTCTTTCACGAAGATTCGCGTTGGTCTTATTGATTGTATAAATACTGTTCCCATTAATAATTAATCAGCAGAATAACGGCGGCGCCTCACGACCTATCTTCCCCTAGAAAGTTGATTACCATAATCATTCCTACGATATTGACATCGATCCATCAAACTTAGCTTAGCCTATATATACATAGACAGAAAGAGATAGATAGAAATATATATATATATATATATATATATATATATATATATATATATATATTTCTCTCTCTCTCTCTATATATATAGTATTTTTTTTTTTTGTGTCTTAAATAACTAATATAAGTTAGCAAAACATTTATATGGAACAAAACGTAGATTTAGTATAAGGAACGTTTATGTTTTTGTCTTTTAAGGGAAGTGGGGTCTGATCAACTCTGCTGGGAAGCCATGAAATTAAATACTGTCTTGTTTTTAAATTCCCGAAACAGTTTTTCATGGTAAACAACTGATGATTCCTTTAAAATAGTGTTAGAAACTAACTAATATAATAACTGTAAAAAATAAATTGACTTACATGAGTGATTTTCCACTGGAAGACTTGAGACTATAAGCTGTTTTTTTTTTTTTTAAATTTTAAAATTTTTTTATATAGTTTTAATGGTTGAGAAACTTCCGAGACTATATATATATATATATATATATATATATATATATATATATATATATATATATATATATATTGTGTTATAATGGAATAATTCCAGGAGGAAATCCGGGTATGAAAGCTCAATGTGGTAAACAGAGCAAGAATAACATTAAGTATAACATAATCGACAATTATGTAATTTCGTGTTATTATATTTTATGTTATATATATAAATATATATATATATATATATATATATATATATATATATATATATATATATATATATATATATATGCATTTTAGATTTTGGCTTTTCCACTGCCAACTTATCTATCTAATTCCTCTGATGATAAGATTTTAACTTTTAAAAAGCCTTGGGTTAAAGAAAGAAAAATAAACATGTTTTTACCGAGTACACCTTACATTGAACAATCGAACTTGAAATAGATATGTCATTCGTACATATTTATCTTTCTTCTTTCATTTACCTTTATATATATATATATATATATATATATATATATATATATATATATATATATATATATAGCACTAGATAAAGTGAAAGACTAAAAATAAGGTGCGAATCCAATTTTATTAGAATTCAATGCTCAAGCAAAGTACTTTAAAGTCCTTGAATTCTAATAAAATTTGATTCGCACCTTATTTTTATTCTTTCACTTTATCTAGTGCTATTAATGCTCTATCAGTTTTATCCGGATGTTCACTAATTAAAGATATTAGTTGCCTCGTATATCTTTTGTTGTATTAAACTTATATATATATATATATATATATATATATATATATATATATATATATATATATAAAGAGAGAGATAGAGATTTTGATGTTTCACTGAGAATATTCAGTAAAGTCTGGAACAAGGCCAATAAAAACAAGCTAGATGAGCCCCGATTATAGGGTACAAAGCATTTATATTAATATTTGGAGAGTTTACCAAGATATGTTTTCCAGAGAGGATTCATCACAACGAAGAAAATTTTTTATTTTCATATTTATTTATAAATAAATATGAAAATAAACTATTTTTGATACTTGAATCCATTTTTGTATTTTTAAACTTTTCAATGGTAAGTCAGCTAATGCAAGTGCTATGTCTGCGATATTTTGAATTCATTTTGTATCCCTGGGAATTTAAACTGCATTTTCTTTCTTCGTTTAAAATGACTCAAAGCTTATTCATATTGATATATATATATATATATATATATATATATATATATATATATATAAGGAGAGGTAGTTTGCTTGAAGTATTGTGTGTAATACGTATATAGAGGAGTATTAGAAGGATATCACAATGCAAAAAAAGAGAAAAAGGCGTCTACGACAGTTTTGCATTTTGGAATCAGTAAAAGAACGCAACCTAACTTATAATATAACGAGCACCTTCTCTGTCTGTCTGTCTGTCTGTCTGTCCGTCCGTTCTTGAGAATTTTTGTAAACGTAAGAGGGTGGGGAGTAATTACTATTTAGTTAAATTTTCAAGTCAGCGAGAATCTTTGTAATTAAATTAAACGTATTATTTGTAAACAAATTAAGTATAAGGGTTTTATGCGATAACCAGACGGCTTCTCTAGCTCGCTATCGCGCTGTCAGGTTTTCCATTTAAAATATTTGAAACACAACTTTTAGATAATGAAGATTTCATTTTTGTAAACACAAAACAAATACGCATTTATTCATATAGACCATTAACATTTGGTAACTTTGATGCAAATCTATTTATATTTTAAATGTGACCGTAAAGAAAAGTAAAGAAAAAAGAAATCAATGTTTCTGGGCGATGGTGAGTGTGTGTGGGTCTGGATCGAAACTTGTTAAAAACTCGAGTCAGTTTTTCCAAAGAATATGCCGGCGAGGAACCCAGAAATGGTACATAATCAACGGTCCTGTCACCATAACCAAGAGCGAAAAACCCACCATCGTTGGTATTTCTGATTTGCTAAACATTTGACCACCAAATTAAAAAATATATATTCCTAAACAGAACTAGTTTTTTAAATATTAAAATAAAAACAATCGTTCAATTAAACAAAAATAACAAAGTATTTTATTGACCTCTTCTCTAGGAGGTTAACCACAAGGTCACGTGTGGTTTTAAAAAGCCATCACACCAGGATAAGCGCGCGCTGACTTATATAGAATGCTTGAGCAGCCCCGTCGGCGTTACCCGGTAAGGGCTCCTCAGGCGGTTGGGAATAAACTAACCACTTCTGAAAATGGCGAGAAGGTAAAGCCTGGAAGGATGAACCTCCTAAGACTGAGCAGATCCATGCCGCAGTCCGACAGCAACAAAGTCATTGTCGGACTGATGTCCAGGATGTATCTCTGACTGATAAGAACACACCTAAAGTATAGTTAATCAATAAAGTATCATTTTGCACAGCAATATGCAAATTAGGTAACCTTACTATCGAGGTTACATATACATGAGCAGAATATAAAACAGATAAGGTGCTGTTACTGTGTAAACTTCTAATTTGTTTCATCGCCATTAAGACGTGAAGGGTTTCTGCGAATAGGGGCCATATTTATAGTTGATATCCTAAGTTTTTACCCCGCCTAATAAACCGGTATCGTCCGGGCCTTCGGGCCTGGATTTACGCCGGTCTATTGGTTGTCGGTCCTGTGCAGTTCTAAGAGGTGCACCCTTCCAGACTTTGCCTCCCCTCTTTGGGGAGGAGTAAGTTTATTGCTTACTGCCTGAGGCGCCCCTACCGGGGAATGCCGACGGGGCTGCGCAGGCAATTTTTAAAATAGCCAGAGTGCTCAAATTCTCGAGCGCTGGTTCTTTCCCGACCTTGTGTCACATCTTACCTTGTGGGAGGAAGATAAATAGAGACATCCTAAGTGGGGAGTTGTGCAGCAAGATGTTTGTTCACATTACATTTAAATTTCTACATGTTGCTACAGTCGCGGAAACAGAGAGTGAATTTCAAATGCAGGCGATCCGAGGAACGAAGCTCTTTGAATAGAAAGTTTTTCGGCGTCTTGGGACCTAGAATAAACTTGGAATCAGATGTTTTCACCTCACCGTAAGTACGAGAAATAACAGATAAGGTGTTTTGAAATAGCGCTACGCAGCATCTTTAGGATTTCCCTAACCCTAACCGGCGGGATCAGCACAGTTTTTTCCTTGTTCTATTTTTGATTAATTGGCCTCGAGCCAAACTCTTCTAACTAGAACAGACTGAAAAGGAGGTTGACATTGTTTTAAGCGGTTTAAGTTGAGACGCTTTGTTATAAAACAAGAACAAAAGAAAAATAAGGTCGCCATCTTTGCCATCGAGTTGATCGCAAACAATAATCCTTCATTCGCACCATCCCAGCCCCTTTAAGATTTACCTCCCTTCCTTAGTCTCATAGTCGTCTGCATTTTTCCTAACTCCAGACTAGTGAAAGCGAATAAGACGGAGAAAGTTGCGCGAGATTAAAATACGTCTTTTAGTTTTTAGTTGTTTTTTTTTCTCGGTAACTTCAATTGTGTACCGAAAGATTAGGTCAGTAGAGCAACCGGGAGAGAGTGGGGGTGGGTCCGCTGTTTCGGTAATGTCGAGGGTCGGGGAATGAAGTATGACTAATATAAAAGTAGTTACATTGCCGTCTACAGCTAACTACACACACCTGTGTTGACAGACCAGTCGAGGATACGTTGTCGAAAACCATTCCGACTGAGTCAGGGTCATTTTTAAGTTGTGAGCTCCAATCTATGCCCAACCCTGTAAAGCATTCACAGCAATAACTCGTCTAGCTACAACCACTGTAAATTCTCTTTTATTCTTCCTCTGTATACCGAAAACTAAACGAAACTTCCATGAACAAAGTTTCTTCCCAAGAACTGTCTGTGTAACACAATACTACTGATCTGCTTCCCATCTGACTACATGGTCGTTTTCAAGTCCAATGTTAACAAAGTCTTGTTGAGCCGTCCTCTTAAATGATCACATTTTCCCAGTTTCAGCCATCGTTATTATCCTCATGGATTTACATGAAAAGTGCGCCAGCGCGATCAGACGCAAGTGTTGCGCATTCTCAAACCGCATCATTAATGCCTCGGCATTGCTTAACGCAAGTGATAGTAAAAATATCGAAGAAGGTTTTTCCCAGGACAGGTAAAATTAATTCCCCGATTTTGCCCTATTTTTATGTCCCCTTACGAAGATTGAAATCAAGATATAACGATGCGTAACCTTATGTTTGGAATCCTTATTCCAATTTTGAGCAAAATCTATTACACGAATTTGATTCGAGAAAATGTTGAAAAGTTAAGGCTTAAGTGTACTGGGTCTAAAAATGGAATTTAAATTCGTTGCATTTTGCTGAATAGGTGTCTCAAATATATGGATCTAATTTAATGCAAATCTGAAATATTTGCATTTTTAAATGGGCAGTTGTGACTATATTAAGCCCCATAAAAACCCTATAAAATATGTTTAAAAACCCCTGATATTTGGAGAATATATATTAATTTATATTTAACGTCGATTATTACAATTTTCTCCAAATCGGAGGTATCTGAATATTCACGAAGGGATTCCATACTCTTTTTACCCCCTTCGCATAAAACTAAATTAAATCAAATATAACCTGCATTACGATCCTTTACGCCTAGTAGCTTTGTTCAAATGTTCATAATGATCAGTTAATTAGTTTGGGAGTGAATCCTATACATACAAATATTTAAACATATACATATACCTAAAATTATATACATGCACCCGCTAAATGTGAACATTTACAGATAAAATAATGTGCCCATGTTACTCATTGTGTTGTCAAGGATATATATTTTAGAATTCATAATGATCGGTTCATTAGTTTAGAAGTTTATGTTGTACAACAATATCTATCTATCTATCTATTAAGTTTATGCTGTACAGATTATATATATATATATATATATATATATATATATATATATATATATAAGAAGGAACAGGTAAAACAAATACCTTTATAAGCATTAAGATGCGATATCAATTTTTTTTTTCTTAATGCTTATAAAGGTATTTGTTTTACCTGTTCCTTCTTAAATTTAACAATAGATGCTTTTTAAAACAAAAAATATGAACTTTAAACACTTATATATATATATATATATATATATATATATATATATATATTTATGCAAACTTTGTTAAAAATAACAGAATTCGTCTGTTTAATCATAGCTTTTTATTTTTTCAATTTTTCTGATGGTCTTTTTTGTATTAAAATAATAAAAAAATTAATAAATGTTCCATAGATTTAACAGGTTTCACGAACGTTTTCAATTCTTCGGCGAATCATTCTCAGGTATCAAAAGCAAATGAACAATATATATATATATATAATATTTATAAATAAATATTAAATTATTTATACTTACAGACGCTAGCGTTTCAAGCTTATTGCTCTCATCAGTGCAGGGAAGTAACAATTTCAGACGGTCGGGAGGCGCGAACCCGGTACACAGAGTCAGCCTTATCTACTCGGCCCACGAAAACTGTCACGTAATTTAGGGAAATTAAGATCTATATGTACCTAGAAGCGGGCACAGATAGAAGACTAGTCGAGAGTGTTCGACGAACGTATTCGGACTTTGCATTAGAGCTTTTTGACAGTCTATTTTTAACTTCCCCGAGAGTGCTCAACTTTAATTTCTTAAAGGGGCTTAGTATATATATATATATTAATATGTATTAAATCATTAAATAGTTCAAACAAGGAATATATAAATACACTTTTTCTTTCCTTAACCCATGGATTTTCAAAAATGTATTCTTTATCAGAGGAGATCATAGGGATAGATAAAACAGTAACATTATATTACTGTTTAGCACATATTTAAAAATATAAAACTGTAAAAAATTATAATTTATTATATATTTTTTAATATTTTTAATATTTTTTAATTTTTAAAATTTTCAAATCTGTGCTAAACAGTAATACAATTTTACTGTTTTATCCCTATGATCTCCTCTAATGATAACATTGTACATTTTAAAAAATCCATGGATTAAGGAGAGACATTTTTTTAATATATTCCTTGTTTGAACTATTTGATTATCTAATAAATATTGTACTTTTTCTAATTTTTATTTTTATCACTATTATATTACTGCTCTATCTTTTATATTGAGCACTTACTTTTAAAGATAGGATATAATTTAAAGATAACATTTTATTTTTATTTTTATTAACTCTACATTTATATATATATATTTATATATATATAATATATATATATAATATATATATATATATATATATATATATATATATATATATATATATATATATATATATATATATATATATATATATATAGTAAGCTATTAAAATATATTTATGGCAATTAAGCTACACCGAGACTACCCCACCGCGTTTCATCCCCGGGGGAATCTTCAGGCTTAAATACACGGAGTTAGTTTTGCCGGGTGTTTTTATATACACGACTAGCTAGTTAACCAATCA
>OY744538.1:90613864-90648864 GCA_963556195.1 Sepiola atlantica | reverse complement strand
TTCTGGGGATGGGCCATCCTGCGGGATTCCAGACATTTAATTCACCAGCTATTTCAGAGACTCTAACCGAGGAATATTTTAAAATTCTAACTCTTCCTTTAAGCGTAATGTTTTTACGTCTCTTGCCCTTGGTTCATCGGGTATATTCGCCCGGTAGGGTTTAGAAATTCTTTTTTATGAGCCCAGTGCTAAGTGGAATGATAGAGATCTTCCTCAGATTCCAGTTTCTCTTTATGTCGTAAATAAAAGATTGGTGTTTAGTCATCTTCTCCCTCTCAACTCTGTTTATGCCAGCATCATAAGGGACACTGACTTCAACTAGGGTTGCTACTCTCTCCTTCTTGACACATATCACTATGTCAGGTTTTACTCGTATACAGTCCGACCCTTCCCTCCAAATAATTCCCTCCCAAACAATTATTTATCCGAAAACATTCGACATATACACAAGCATGTACAGTAACTTGAATTATTCTATAAAATAGAATACTAAGGCAATTTCATATTCCACGTACGTTATCACCCTGCACCCCTTTTCTGCAAAATGGAATAGCCGAAGATGCAATGCAAATAGTATTTTTTAAAATTTCATCTTATGTCGCTTTTGTGTCGAACGTGAAACTCGAACTGCAGTTCCTTGGCTTTCCGTCTAGGATCAAAGTGTAGTATCTGTTTCTTCAAAGATTGTACAATAATATTGTGGGGTCTGGGTTTACACCGGACTTCCATAGAATGGAAATATCTCACAAAATCCTGCAAGGGTTTTAGAGATAGACCCCCATAACCAGATATATTTTGAAACTACATTTACCAGAGTAGTTAGATAAGTATATGTAAGTTTTAACAAACGTAGTACAATAATAGCGTGGGGGCTGCGTGCGCACTGGAGTGAATAGAATCAAAATATTGTAAAGCAGGACAACAATATATAACAGATGAAAGATGCCACTCTGGAATTTCCACGGGCCCCGCTCGAACTTAACATAGTTCACCCCAAACAAGGCAGGCCGCCACTGTAGACGTAAGGGGCTACTGAGAAAAAAGAAAAGGGGGGTCAACCTAAATTGGGATCTGCGCAGCGAGATGTCTGTTTACATTAGTTTTAAATTTCTGCATGTTAGTACTGTCGGGGAAACAGGGGGCAGGGAGGGAGTTCCAGAGGCCAGCAGTACGAGGAAAGAAGCTATTTGGGTAGAAGGCTCTCCGGCATATGGGGACCTCCACAGTGAATGGATGGGATTTAGTTGATTGTCGAGTTGGTCTAGTGAATTTACGTCTAGGGGGCACCAGAGTAGCCAATTCATCGGAGCATAATCTATTGAAGTATTTGTAAAACAAGCACGAGGATGCTACATTGCTGCGATGGGACAGGGACTGGAGCTTGGTTGACAGTGAGGGACCTATTAGGTTGGCGACTCTTTTTTGGACCTTGTCAAGGAGGGAGAGACTAGTAGATGATGCACCATCCCAGATGGATTCGTTTTCGTATTTATCTTCCAAACAATCTCTGCGTTAGCAGTTTTCGAAGGGCGTTACCAAAAACAAGAACACACGCTTGTGTAGGAGTGTTTGTTCTTTTACGACACTCGTTCATACTAACCAAGTTACCAAACTCTTCAGAGTTCCCTCAAAATAAAGTTTCCAATGACGTCACCTTCTGTTTTTCTTTTCAAGAAAATAAACGTTCGACATAGGCATATAGGTTAACGATATACGTATGGCTTGGTCATTATGTTAACACATTGGCTAAAACCAAAACATAAAACATATGGGAACCACTTTTTAATACAAATGTGTCAGTATTTAGCAAGGCCAAGAGCCACTTGAGGATAAGGGTTAATAAGATTGTCAATTGGATGCTGAACAAAACGATGAGAGGATTTGAAATGATGGGTAGAAAGGGTAGAATTTGATTATTTAAGTTGACAGCTCAACAAATATTTGTTAATATTTGACTTGATGACGACTATGTTGTAGTCAGCAGGGAAGCAGTCTCTTGATATTATGTTTAAGGGATGGAAAGTTCTTGGAAAGAAAGTTTGTTTACAGAAATTCCGTTTTGTTTTAAAGTAAGTAAGAAACCTTCTTTGCAGTAGTGGAAACGAGACGAGTATGTATATATATATATATATATATATATATATATATATATATATATATATATATATTTATTTATTTATTCTGGTACAGAAAAATTAGTACAACATTCGTACCGTCGGTTTCAAGCACGGAAGGTCTTACCCATCCGGCTCTCTTCAGCTTCTGTTGTCATCTGTTTTGGAAATGTGAGGTCACATGACACTCTTGTTGGGACGCGTTATTTGCTCAGTGTGTTGTGTGTGTTTGTTTAAATTTGAATTTAGTGTAATAAGACCGTTAAGATTTAAAACACGGGAGAAGAAAGAGAATTCAAGATTAAAGGGAATAAAAAAGAGTGTCATGTGACCTCACATTTCCAAAACAGATGACAACAGAAGCTGAGGAGAGCCGGATGGGTAAGACCTTCCGTGCTTGAAACCGACGGTACGAATGTTGTACTAATTTTTCTGTACCAGAATAAATAAATAAATATTATGCTCTTAATTTTTAACTTTGATTCTTAATTAATCGAGCACTCTGCTGGGATTTTTCCTACCATTCTACAAAGAATTTATATATATATATATATATATATATATATATATATATATATATATATATATATATATATATATATATATGAATATACATATATATGTATATATTTAAATATATATGTATATTTAAATATATATATATATATATATATATAAATATATATATACACACACACACACACACACACACACACACACACATATATATATATATATATATATATATATATATATATATGTGTGTGTGTGTGTGTGTGTGTGTGTGTGTGTGTGTGTGTAGTAATTCAGTTAAGGTAAACATCCACAAGATAAAAATTTCAACCGGGCTTATAAAGAGTGCTCAATATCAGATATAGGTTTATATATATATGACAACTGTTGATCGAACACATCGACATGCCAGTGTCGCAGATTATGTACATGTATGCATGAATAAAAATTACATTCCTGAAGGTAAAATATTAGAAGTTATTTTCGTTTTTCGTTTGCCATTTCCGTATTTACATGCATAAGCAATCATCTGATTTCAATTTTTAGTTGCATCGTAATAATTAATGTGTAGAAAAGATGTATAAAAAAACACCAGTTACATACCTGGAAGGATCCAAACGAAATTATATGAAAAAGAAGAAGAAAAAATCAGATTTTAATAATTGGAAGTTAAATATATATTTTGATATACATATGTAATATTAATTATAGACGCAATTAGACTTATTTTTAAATCCAATACTTTACCTTGGGTTATTTTTATAAATAGTTCACTTAGAGGAAGCACAAAACAAAAAAAAACAAAAAAAAAACTTATTTTTCTGGTGTGAGTTGGAGGAAATAAAAAGTAGACGAATAAAAAGGATAGGAGAGTAGGAGGAAAAAAGGGTGTAAAAAAGTAGGAGGTGGAGATGACAAAAGAGTAGGAGTAAAATAGGGTTCAGAAGGTGGAAAAAACGTAGGAGGAGGTGGAAAATCAAGTAAGTTGAGGAGGTGGAAAAGGTAGGAGGAGGTGGGAAAGAGTAGGAGGTGGAAATGATAAAAGAGTAGGAGTAAGATAGGGTAAAAGGGTGGGGAAAGTGTAGGAGGAGGTAGAAAAAGAGTAGGAGGGGGAGATGACAAAAGAGTAGGAGTAAAATAGGGTTGAGGTGGAAAAAACGTAGGAGGAGGTGGAAAATCAAGTAAGTTGAGGAGATGGAAAAGGTAGGAGGAGGTGGAAAAAGAGTAGGAGGTGGAAAGTACAAAAGAGTAGGAGTAAGATAGGGTAAAAGGGTGGGGAAAGTGTAGGAGGAGGTAGAAAAAGAGTAGGAGGTGGAGATGACAAAAGAGTAAAAGTAAGAGGAGGTTAAAGGGTGGAAAAAGTGTAGGAAGAGGTGGAAAAAGAGTAGAAGTAAGAGGAGGATAAGGAGGTGGAAAAAGTGTAGGAAGAGGTGGAAAAAGAGTAGAAGTAAGAGGAGGATAAGGAGGTGGAAAAAGTGTAGGAAGAGGTGGAAAAAGAGTCGGAGGTAGTAGAACAGAGATTATGAGGAAGTGTATGAAGACATCAGGAAAGGTGAAAAAGGAGTAGGAGAAATGAGGGGAGAAAGAAGGGGAGGAGGAAACGAAGATGAGAAGGAGGAAAAAAAGGAGGAGAAAGTTGAAACGAATAGGAGGAAACGTAAAAGAAGAGGGGAGGGGGAAAGAAGAGAAGGAGGACGACGAGAAGGAGATAACAAATGGTGGAAGAAGAATAAAAAGAATAAGAAAACACTAGATGCGAACACAAATGTGAAAAAGAGCGAATAGAAAAGAAGAAAAAGAAGAAAGAAGAAAAAAAGAAGAAGAAAAAGAAAAAGAGAAGGAAAAGAAGGAAGAAGAAAAAGAAGATGAAAAAGAAGAGGAAGAAGAAGAAGAACAACAACAACAACAAAAAGAAAGAACAAAAAAAGTGAAGAAAAAGAAGAAAAAGAAGAAAGAAGAAACAGAAGAAGAAAAAAAAGAAGAAAAAGAAAAAAAATAAGGAAAAGAAGGAAGAAGAAAAAGAAGATGAAAAAGAAGAGGAGGAAGAAGAACAACAACAAAAAGAAAGAACGAAAAAGTGAAGAAAAAGAAGAAGAAAAAGAAGGAAAAAGAATGAAGAAGAGGAAGAAAAAGAGAAAAAAAAAACAGTGCAAGACAAAAAATCAGAAAAAGAATCAGAAACCAACGATTATTAGGCAAAGAAGAAACCAGAGGAGAACAAAATATGCCAACTGAAAACGGACAAACGACTGACAGATTCTTTGAAAAAAAAATGTGTTGTTACAAAAGAAATCAAATAAACAACAACAACAACAACAAAAAAAAACGCCAAAACCCGCACCAAAATGACACTTCAAAGGGAAAAGTTTATCTAGTGCCGAGACGCAAACTTCTGTTCCGAGATAAATGTCTTAAGTCTGTTTGATAGAAAGAAAAAAGAGACGCAAAATACTCGCAAAACTGAAACAACTCTTTATTCAAAATGGAGTCTAATAAAAAAGCGGGAAGCCATTGTTCATTTGTCAACGTTAATTGATGGCGGTTTTGTTTATTCTATCACCCATCCCCCCTCTCTCCCTTCCTCTCTCTCTCTCACATCTCTCTTTCTTTCTCGTCCTCTCTCGCGCGTACTCTTTGTCTCTCTCTATCTTTTTCTTTTTCTGTCTCTCTCTTTTGATCGCATCTTCTCTCTCGCTCGCTCGCGTGTCCCTTTTCTGTCACGTCTCTTCTCTCTCTCTCTCTCTCTTTCGCACGCGCGCCCTTCCTCTCTCTCGTCCTCTCTTCCCCCCTCTCTCTCTCGCTTCCTATTTCTTTATCGCTTCCTATCTCTCTTTCGCGTCATCTCTCTTTCTGTTTTGTCCTCTCACTCTCTTTACTTCTTTTTCCCTCCCCCCCCCCCGTCTCTCTCTGTATCTCATCTCGCTGTCTCGTCCTCTCCCTCAATTTTTCTCTCTTTGTCTACTTATTTCCAAGCTTTTAGTTCCAATCATGTTTTCGTCCCCTCTCTCGCGCATCCTTCCCTTCTCTCTCTCTTTCTCTCTCTCTGTATTTCGCTTCCCATATCTCTCTCTCTTTCTCTCCCTTCCTGTATCTCACTTCATCTTTCTTTCTGTGTTGTCTGTTCTCTCTTTCTTTCTCTCTCTCCCCTTCTGTCTCTCTTTGTATTTCATCTCCCTCCTCTCTCTCTCTACTTCTTCTCAAGCCCTTACTTCCAATCATTGGTTATATTCAATAAAAAAAAACAACTTCCCCACTTCATCCCGCGCGTTATATTACCGCTTGTTTCATTGATTTCTTTTTTGTTCTTCTCTCCTGCGCCATCGTCCTATTCGTATTCGCTGATTTCCACTGATGTGGACGCCATATTGTTTTTCTTTCTTATTTTCTTTCCGTTCCTCGGTTACAACTGTCGAACTTCAGTCCAGTACCGTCTTGCAAATCGAAATCCTTTATCAACTTAGATGCCAGCATCCATTAAAATACGGCGCGAAAGATGCCGTGTAATGTACGCATGCGTGCTTTAAAAATGTTTCTTTTTTATGTTTCACGGTCGACAGATCCACACAAAAAATGAATAAAATTTTTAAAAAGAATTAGATAAATTTCAAAAAATAATAATAAAAATAAAAAATAAAAAATTTAAATAATAATAATAATAATAAAATAATAATAAAAAAGTAAAAAAATAAAAATTATTTAAATTATAAAAATAACTAAATATAAAAAATAAAATAATAAAAATGTTTAAAAAGTAATTTTAAAAAATTATATAAATAATAAAAAAAAAACTAAACAGCTGGGAAATTTTCGCTAATTCGTTGTCTTTCTTTGAAATTTTATGAAAAATAAATAGTTATTTCTGTCTGTTGAAACGCATAAGGGAAAAGAATTAGGATTCGCTAGTGTTCGCGCTAAAATTCACATTCATATAAAATAACGTCTTAATTGGCGAATTTAGAAAAAGAGATAAGAAAGAAAATAAACGTCTCAAACATGAAAGTTTAAAAAACGAAAAAATGACAACAAAAACGTATCAATCGGTAAAGAAAGTAGAAAATAAGAATGAAAGAAAACGTCTTATGGAAATAGAGTCAAGAATTTATTTTAGAATTCATTTAAAATTCTCTTTTAGTCTGAAGAAGTTGACTCTCTATTGGAGAAGAAAACTGAAACATGTATGCACATATGTAACCAATAATGCTTATATAAAAAGCAATGATACTAAAAACAGCTCTACTTGTTATTGAACACTTTTTATAAGCACTGGAGTATCAATGGCATTACATCTATAGAAACAAATATAATACATGTACAATATGCATGTATATATATATATATATATATATATATATATATATATATATATATATTAGCCTGACGATTCCATACGAGGATGAAACACGGAAGCCTCTGTGTAGCTTAATTGTCATAAATATATTTCCATAACTTACTATATATATATATATATATATATATATATATATATATATATATATATATATATATATATATGAGGAATAATAGAAACAATGTTTCAGACTAAATGCAAAATAAAAATGGATTTGAGGATAAGCGAATCAACAAACTAACAAAAAAGCAGAAAGCAACCATCCTCGGTTGGGAGTAAGTTCTTACTCCCAACCGAGGATGGTTGCTTTCTACCAACTGAAATATCTTGGTAGAGCTTTTATATGTGTTTGCGTTTATATTTTTGTTAGTTTGTTGATTCGCTTATCCTCAAATCCATTTTTATTTTGCATATATATATCGACACTTTTACAAGACCATGAAGGATTGTTACGAAAAAAAAAGGGTAATACCTTTTATTTGTCTAAAGCTCTGACGAGGCTTGTTATATCAAGCGAAATTATTAGATAAAAAAGTCAAGATGAAAAAGAAAAAAAAAATTGTTTATATTTTTTATTTTGACTTTAATAAAAAATATCTGCATCTAACACATTGTTTTTTGAAGGCATTTTGCCTCTTTCTTTAAAAAAAATGACACAATACTGGTAAACTCTGATGATGGAATTTTATTCCGAAATTAATAAGATTAAAGTAAAAAAAAAAATAATAATCTTGCATTGGCTTCTATTTTCAATTTATAATACATACCCAGCAATGCTTTAAAACTGAACGACCCATTTTATTATATATATATATATATATATATATATATATATATATATATATATATATATATATATGTATCAATATAGATTATGTTAAGATGTCGAAACTATAAATGAAATATATATATATATGTATATATATATATATATATATATATATATATATATATATATATATCAATATACTTATCTATTTCATTTCTTGTTTCGACATCTTAACACAATCTTTAGCAAAGTATTTTTCCATTAAATTTATTCATATCCTTTATTCAGTGGCCATTTTTACTCTCAAATATTTTGAATGTTTTTCCCGTTTTCCTTTCTCTGAATTGGAACGTCGCCATCTTGTCCACATCTTAATACAATTCATAATTTGAATCAATTTTATTAGCCAATAATCTTAGGGATATTTAATATATAAACATATCTGATATCTATCTAATACACAGGGTATTATTTACATCCTCTTCAGGAGGTCAGGCACAAGGTCAGGTGAAAGTTTGAAAAGCCAGCACACTAAGGAAAGTGCGCTCTGGCCTACAAAAGACATTCACAGCAAGAACTGATAAATGTTTTATGCATGTTGTTGTTAGTGAAACATGCTGTTGTTAGTATGTGGAAACAGAGAACAGAGACACGTGTAGACTTATACGGGGGTCGCCATCTTGAATCTGGCTTTCCTATCTTTATTACCGGAGAGTTATCTCTAAGGCGAATCCAAGGGGAGATAATTACGTCATACTGTGACAGAACTCGTCTCTCTATTGCAGCGAAAAGTATTTCTTTTCTCCCTCCATGTGACTAACGTCATGCTTGATTTTGATGAATAGAGCTTTTTTTTGCAGGGGCTTCCCACGTGCGGAACACAATACCGCGGGACTGATTCCCTTCTGATTACAACTTAGTCGTTTCATGAGTAACCAAATGCAGTTCATACCATTGATCAAGGTTAGTACTCCCATAGTGTTCCTCATCCTTCGGCTGATAATCATTTCACCTCATTTAAACCTTATCTTCGAGTGGCTCTTGGCCTTGATCAGTTGTGAACCCAATGATAATAATAATAATAATAATAATAATAATAATAATAATAATAATAATAAAAACAACGACAAAAACTGATTTGTTTGCTGATTCTTCGATTTTTCGCGTATCGCTCCGTCTGACCAGTGTTGCCAACTGAGATTTTCAAAACTTGCAGTTGTGTGTCACTTTAATATTATTTATATTTACTTTTAACGTAAAAAAAAAACAAAACAAAAAACAAACAAGGGACAATATAGATAATATTTCATGTTTTTAATACATATATTTTTATTTTAATGTATTTAAATTGTTATTTATCATTGTAATATTATTTGTATTTAATTTAAATGTAAAAACTAACAACAAGAACAACAAAAGAACAAACAAGGGACGTAATTCATGAACTAGTTGTATTTTTGACTAATCGAAAAATGTAAATTTTGATTGATTGATATATAAACTCGTGCTGATTTTTTTCGGGTCTGGGGATCCTGGAGATATTTTAAAATATTGAATTTTTTTATTAAAATGTACAACTACTACTGTTCTGCATATATCATGTACGGAAGAAAGCTTAAGAAATAGTTTCATATGATGACTAGCTAGGAAATGAATACGGAAAGTATGATGACAAGCTAGGAAATGAACACGGAAAGTATGATGACTAGCTAGGAAATGAATACGGAAAGTATGATGACTAGCTAGGAAATGAATACGAAAAGTGTGATGACTAGCTAGGAAATGAATACGAAAAGTATGATGACTAGCTAGGAAATGAATACGAAAAGTATGATGACTAGCTAGGAAATGAATACAGAAAGTAGGTTAACTAGCTAGGAAATGAATACGGAAAGTATGATGACTAGCTAGGAAATGAATACGAAAAGTATGATGACTAGCTAGGAAATGAATACAGAAAGTATGATGACTAGCTAGGAAATAAATACGGAAAGTATGATGACTAGCTAGGAAATGAATACAGAAAGTAGGTTAACTGAAATTTGAAATTACGGATGTGTGGGTCGTAAACAAAATCTCTAGATTTTACAGAAAGAAATCCACTCACCGCTAAATTCAAATTTGACTAACTAGATTCGCGTGAAATGTCCAGATTTAGAAAACCGCTAAATTGGCAACTTTACGGATGACACGCTTCTGTGTGAAATTAGATTCTCAGCATTAAACGCGCAACTAAAGTGGACGCATCTTAAACAAATCCGTTTCTGCTTCAAACACGAGCCTCTACGTCTGCAACACATTTATACCGCGTGAATGTCAATAATAGCTTCGACGTCTTAAAATATTCAGTACTTCAATGGATTGTGCTCTGATGAACTTTCTGCTCTGCTGACCCCACGACGTAAATTCACTAGACCAACACGACAATCTGCCAAATCCTATCCATTCACTGTGGAGGTCTCCAGATGCCGAAGAGCTTTCTACTCCAAAAGCTGATTTCCTCGTGCTGCTTGACTCTGGAACTCCCTCCCTGCTTCCTGTTTTCCTGACGGTACTGACATGCAGAAATTTAAAACTAATGTAAACAGACATCTCCAAATTTAGGTTGACCCTTCCTCCCCATAAAATTTTTTTCACCCTTTTTCTCAGTAGCCCCTTACGTCTACAATGACGGCCTGCCTTGTTTGGGGTGAACTATTTTAAATTAAAAAAAAAAATCATAAGCAAATCACTTTTTCATTAATTTTATCTTTTTATATTAATGTGTTGTTTAGTATCTCGTCGTCTTGTCTGCTTTTTTACTATTAGAAAATTAAAAATATTTTTCCACTTTTCATTTCTGTCGCTATTTTATTTCTGTCACTTGGATGGTCGCCATCTTGTCTGAATTTTATACGATTAATCATTTGAATCAATTGTTCCTATTTACTTGCCTCCTCACAAGTTCGGTTTTCAACGTGGGGAAAATCCAGCTTCCCAAAAAGGTCAACTCTGGATTATAACAAAAGGATGTCTTCTTCACTGACCGAAGACAGAAAAGATTAAACTACACTTTTCTCCTAGAAAAAAAAGAATTTGAATCAATTGTTTTCGCTAAACTTAAAAAAATATGGTTAATAAAAGGGGTGCGAATTGTATCGGTGCAGGTTAGGGTTAGAGTTAGAGTTAGGGTTAGGGTTAGGGTTAGGGTTAGGGTTAATATCCCACAAGCGAGCTTGGGTTTGAGTTTGGGTTTGGGTTTGGGTTTGGGTTTGGGTTTGAGTTTGGGTTTGGGTTTGGGTTTGGGTTTGGGTTTGAGTTTGGGTTTGGGTTAGGGTTAGGGTTAGGTTTAGGTTTAGGTTTAGGTTTAGGGTCAGGGTTAGGGTTTAGGGTTTAGGGTTAGGGTTAGCGTTTAGGGTTAGGGTTTAGGGTTAGGGTTAATGTTAGAGTAAAGGTTAGGGTTTAGGGTTAGGGTTAGGGTTAGGGTTAGGGTTTAGGGTTAGGGTTAGGGTTAGGGTTTAGGTTTAGGGTTAGGGTTAGGGTTAGGGTTAGGGTTTAGGGTTTAGGGTTAGGGTTAGGGTTAGGGTTTAGGGTTAGGGTTTAGGGTTAATGTTAGGGTTAAGGTTAGGGTTTAGGGTTAGGGTTAGGGTTAGGGTTAGGGTTTAGGGTTAGGGTTTAGGGTTTAGGGTAAGGGTTAGGGTTAGAGTTTAGGGTTAGGTTTAGGTTTAGGGTTAGGGTTAGGGTTAGGGTTTAGGGTTTATGGTTAGGATTTAAGGTTTAGGATTAGGGTTTAGGGTTAGGGTTAGTGTTTAGGGTTAGGGTTAATATCCCACAAGCGAGCTTGGGTTTCTCGGTTAAGACGCTGCTATGAAGTGCACGGACGACATTTTTAGCACGTGTGAGTGTAATATAATATAAGTCTTTGAAAAACTTTATAAACATTATTCTTTGTAAAAATAAATACCCCGTTTAGAAAATTTCCCGCTTTTCTAGCGACCACCCATGTATAATTGTTAAAGTGTTTGCTAATAGGCCGAGAGACCGGGGTTCAATTCTCGGTCGAGTCATACCAAATACTAAATTTTTTTTTACTTGATCCCTCCTTGATAAACACTCGGCATAATAAGGTAAAGGTCAAGGGTAAGTGGAGCAATCTAGGGAAAGGAGTAGCGCCTTCCCCTACACTTTGGTGTAAAATATGGCTAATTACATATTTGTTAACCCCCCCCCCCCCAAAAAAAAAAATTAGACCGTTTAAAAAAAATATTTAAAAATAAAAATAAACATTATACAGGGTGTTGCAGCAAAATGCTACACTTGACAAAATGTAAACGAAATACTAGAAGGTGCCTAGGAGCGTCGTGAAACCATGGATGGACGAGATCGCAACCGGACGCCCCTACGTCCTCCAGCAAGACTTTGCACCTCCACACAAGGACAAGACGACCCAAGCGTGAGTGCTCAACAATATTCCTCACTACTGGTCGCCGGACTTGTAATCACTGTCTTCACTCTAACCCTAACCCCATTTGATTATTTCTTCTGTGGTATGATCGAAGCCAACACTAACAAGCACGCCCGCGGTCGACTCTCTGAAGATTGCAATCGTGGAGGTGTTTGCCTCTATAAACAAGGACATGATCGTCAGAATGTGGGACTCATTTCGCACCGTCTTCGAGATTGTCGTCTTCGCCGGCGGCGGTTACATTGAAAAATAATGTAGTCTGTAACTCTAACAGTTGCTGAATAAACTGTCGGGTCTCTGCATATACAGCTTTTGTTTTAATTGCCTATTTCGTTTTTTTTGTCAAGTGTCGGATTTTGCTGAAAGACTCTGCACAAAATAGTCTATTTAATCAAATCGTTTCTATTTTATTCTTTAACTTTCTTTTATCTATTGACATTTCCTTGCGAATAATATTCCATTGATTTGGACGGTAAAAACGTCGGGCAGTCCTTTATCTTCGACTTTAGCAAAATCCCTGTGAGTTGATTAATCTGCATATTCGATCGTGTAAGTCTAGAAAAAAGTGTCGAAAACCGAACGGAAATAAGTCCGGGGGAAATCAGGCGAATTAGGTAATAATAGACAACTTGGGATTTTTTCATTCATGTCACGCGCTGCAATGATCGACTTGAAGAACCACACCACGTTTTTCAGCAGGTGTTTTTAATGTTTTATTGTTTTATTGTTACTATTTACCTGTCTCCCACGAGAACAGAGTTTGACACACGGTGGTTTTTAATTCGGGGGAAAATCAAAGATGCACTCTGGATTGGGATAAAAATAAAAATGTTCTCATTCTATAAAACTCTCCTCTACACCAGGGGCGGGCAACGTTTTCAGAGTGAGGACCAGATGAGACTTTTGGAAGGAGATCGCGGACCGGAGTGAAAAACGAAATCTCAGAATTACTATATTTTGTTTACATGAATAAATTGTACAAAAATCTGATGTTTTTTCTCAAGAGACTTCTGTATGTGATGTTATAAAAGGCGCCGCCATAGAGTCATTTTGGAATCATAAAAAATAATGACGGGGGAAGTAGCAAGTTGATCCAGCATTCGTTTTGACACACCTCACATAAGTTCTATGTTTCATGCCCTTTCCTTGTCTCTCGTTTCCTCTTTGCCTCTCTCTATTTCTATTTTTATCTCAGGCCAAGGATATGAAATTAATAGTTAAAGAAAAATGAAATATACATGCATCATCGCTCGCTGATATTTATACATTTTTATCCCACTGTAAATCTTAATTGAAACCTACTTTTACGTCTATGTCACAAAATGATATGAGTTTTACTGGGAGGTCCGCGGCCCAGATTGCAATAATAAAGCATAGCAGGGTGGCGGGCCGGCCGCTAAAACTTCGCGGGCCGGATGTGGCCCGCGGGCCGGGGGTTGCCCGCCCCTGCTCTACATTGACCGACGATAGAAAGATAAAATGCAAAGCTGCTGTCGACCTATCTTTCATAAATTCACAGTGGATTCTTACTTTTTCACGCCAGCGTGGTACTTCGCAGTTCTTCGTCTGGACAATACAGACCAACGAAGTTTGTGGTCTTGTTTGACCTGGAATTAAACAAGGCGTTATCGCTTTTTACCAAGTTTATTTATTTTCACAGTAACTGTGATCGCAGTTTCGAATCTCGCCAAAACTACAGCCACGCTGAAAGGCCGTAGACGGCGAAACGGATAATTATGTTATAAATACAATAATATTTAGACGTCTACACATATAGTGTACGACAATATAAGGGAGGTAACTCCACTATAGCATTTAGGTAAATGCTTCACCATAGATAGATAAGTGAACCACGTATACATCGCCCAAACAATAAAAAACAAAATTAATGTGTACGCATTTAGGAGCGATAAAATGACCAGTAATTCTGTCGCGATTTCCTAGTCTACTCACTAAATACACTGAATTACAGATACTGCGATCGCGGTTTCGAATCTCGCCCAAATTATAGAAGCGCGCATCCGTGAATATATATATACATATGTATATATATATATATATATATATATATATATATATATATATATATATATATAGCGCTGTGTGTGGTTGGTAGTTCATAATCTTGTCAAGCTAAGGTGTTTATAAGATAGTGCTCAATTACAAGTAGAGCTGTATATTAGTATAAATTTTTTATTTATAACAAACATTTCGGCTACATATGTGCATACATGGTTTAGCTACGATCTTGTTTAAAGTCATGTTTTCTCAGGCCACGGGGAGGATATTGAAAACCTTAAATACTGATTTTTAATCGCCGTGGTCCGAGGAAGCTAGACTTTAAACAATTCATCAACTGGCCTACCTATACAGAACACGAGGCATATACTGGTCCACCCATGCAGAAAAGCGAGTCATGAATTGATCAACCTAAGCGAAAAAAACGAGTCATCAACTGGTCCATCTATGCTGAAAAACGAGTCATCAATTGGTCCATCTATGTATAAAAACGAGTCATCAATTGGTCCATCTATGTATAAAAACGAGTCACCAATTGGTCCATCTATGTATAAAAACGAGTCATCAACTGGTCCATCTATGCAGAAAAACGAGTCATCAATTGGTCCATCTATGTATAAAAACGAGTCATCAATTGGTCCATTTATGTATAAAAACGAGTCATCAATTGGTCCATCTATGTATAAAAACGAGTCATCAACTGGTCCATCTATGCAGAAAAACGAGTCACCAATTGGTTCATCTATGTATAAAAACGAGTCATCAATTGGTCCATCTATGTATAAAAACGAGTCACCAATTGGTCCATCTATGTATAAAAACGAGTCATCAATTGGTCCATTTATGTATAAAAACGAGTCATCAATTGGTCAATCTATGTATAAAAACGAGTCATCAACTGGTCCATCTATGCAGAAAAACGAGTCATCAATTGGTCCATCTATGTATAAAAACGAGTCATCAATTGGTCCATTTATGTATAAAAACGAGTCATCAATTGGTCCATCTATGTATAAAAACGAGTCATCAACTGGTCCATCTATGCAGAAAAACGAGTCACCAATTGGTCCATCTATGTATAAAAACGAGTCACCAATTGGTCCATCTATGTATAAAAACGAGTCATCAACTGGTCCATCTATGCAGAAAAACGAGTCATCAATTGGTCCATCTATGTATAAAAACGAGTCATCAATTGGTATATTTATGTATAAAAACGAGTCATCAATTGGTCCATCTATGTATAAAAACGAGTCATCAACTGGTCCATCTATGCAGAAAAACGAGTCACCAATTGGTCCATCTATGTATAAAAAGGAGTCATCAATTGGTCCATCTATGTATAAAAACGAGTCACCAATTGGTCCATCTATGTATAAAAACGAGTCATCAATTGGTCCATTTATGTATAAAAACGAGTCATCAATTGGTCAATCTATGTATAAAAACGAGTCATCAACTGGTCCATCTATGCAGAAAAACGAGTCATCAATTGGTCCATCTATGTATAAAAACGAGTCATCAATTGGTCCATTTATGTATAAAAACGAGTCATCAATTGGTCCATCTATGTATAAAAACGAGTCATCAACTGGTCCATCTATGCAGAAAAACGAGTCACCAATTGGTCCATCTATGTATAAAAACGAGTCACCAATTGGTCCATCTATGTATAAAAACGAGTCACCAATTGGTCCATCTATGTATAAAAACGAGTCATCAATTGGTCCATTTATGTATAAAAACGAGTCATCAATTGGTCCATCTATGTATAAAAATGAGTCATCAACTGGTCCATCTATGCAGAAAAACGAGTCATCAATTGGTCCATCTATGTATAAACCGCGTCATCAATTGGTCCATCTATGTATAAAAACGAGTCATCAATTGGTCCATCTATGCAGAAAAACGAGTCATCAACTGGTCCATCTATGTATAAAAACGAGTCATCAATTGGTCCATCTATGTATAAAAACGAGTCATAAATTGGTCTATTTATATGGAAAAAAAAGAGTCAACTGTTCCAGCTATGCAGAAAAACGAGTCAAATTGGTCCACCTATGTAAAATGAGGCATCAGCTGGTCCATCCATACGGAAAACCAGTCATCCACTGCTCCAACCATGCAGAAAAAGGAGTCATCAATTGGTTAAACTTTTTAAAAATATAGTCACCAACTGGTCTACATATGCTGAATTAAGAAACATTCAATGTTCGAAAATTCAATGTTCGAATATTCAATGTTCGAATATTCAATGTTCGAATATTGTAATGATCTGTTATCAGGGATTTATTCAGCTTTCTTTTTAAAAAAAATGCTGACTTAGTTTAACTTGTGAAAAAAATAGATGAAAATGTACATTATGTTTGGGTGGGGGGTACATTTCTGTTCGATTTAGTATCCGTTTTTATATTTGGTAAACTTTGCATTTGATTAAAGAGTTTTTCTAATTTTTCAAGACGCAATAACTTCGCAGCTGTTTCTCTTCGAAAGGAAATGTTCTTGTGAAAATGTGTTAATTTCTTGCGTTTCTTTTCCTGCCATTTATTCTCGCTTCTTTCCTCTTTTCCTTCTCCTTTCCTTGTTCCCCTCTCATTCCCCTATTCCTTGCTTTCTCCTCTCTTCCTGTCTCACATCATTTTTTCATTCTCCCTTTTCTTTTTCCCTCTCCTGTCCCCTTTCTTTCTTTTTTCCTTTTCTCTGCATTTCTTTCTTTTCCTTCTTATTTGATTCCCCTTTCCTTCCACATGTTTCTTTCTTTTTTCCCTTTTTCTGTTCTACCTTTTCTTTTCCTCTTTCCTTAATTTCCTTTCCCCTCTAACCCTTTTCTCTAATTTTCTTCCCCTCTTTCTCGTTCCTCTCACCCTCTCACTCTTATCAACTAATTTTTGTCACTCACACTTTTCTTTTTCCATCATTTTCTGTTACCTATTTTTTTAAAAAACATATTTCACCCCAAACAAGGCAGGCCGCCACTGTAGACGTAAAGGGTTACTGAGAATTTGGGTGTGAGTTTTGGGTGTCACCCCAAGTTGGGAGCAGTGTAGCGAGATGTCTGTTTACATTAGTTTTAAACCTTTGCATGTCGGTACTGTCGGGGAAACAGGGAGCAGGGAGGGAGTTCCAGAGGCCAGCAGCACGGGGAAAGAAGCTATTGGAGTAGAAGGCTCTCCGACATCTGGGGACCTCCACAGTGAATGGATGGGATTTAGCTGATTGTCCAGTTGGTCTGGTGAATTTACGTCGAGGGGGCACCAGAGTATCTAGTTCATAGGAACACAATCCATTGAAGTATTTGTAAAACAAGCACAAAGATGCAACATTGCTGCGATGGGACAGGGGCCGGAGCTTGGTTGACAGTGAGGGACCTATTAAGTTGGCAACTCTTTTTGGAACCTTGTCTAGGAGGGGAGAGACTAGTGGATGATGCAGCAGCCCAGATGTGGCAACAATACTCTATGCATGGGTGGATGGTGGCTTTGTAGAGATACAGTATAATGTCAGGTGTGAGAAGTTTACTAGCACGGTAGAGGGAGCCCACCTTTTTTGCTGCAGCCTTGGCAATGTCTTCAATGGCAATCCATGTTACTTGTGAATGTTAGGCCGAGAAGTTTGAATGTTGAACTCTCAGGTAGGGTGTTATTTGCCATGACAATCGGTGGTTGGAGAGGTTTCTTGTAGTTATTGAAAGAAAGGAGCTTTGTCTTTGCGGCATTAAAAGTTTCCAACCATTTATGACCTTAGTCCACTACAGCCTTGAGGTCATTTTCTAAGGATTCAGCCTCGGATATGATCGCGTCCGTTTTGCCCACATGACGAGAGTAAAGCATGGTGTCGTCAGCAAATATACCAATCTCAGACACAATGCCATGAGGAAGATCGTTTATGAAGATCAGGAACAATAAAGGTCCAAAGGTAGCTATTACCCATAACGCTCTATTCGTTCCCTTCCCCATTCATATTTCTTATTGTCGTTCAGATTTTCCATTTCATTTCGTTTCATTTTCAAACCAGCCATTTTATCGCGTTTCCTCTTTTCAATATGCCCCTGTTTATTTGCTTTATCACGAGGGCGAAGTTAGACACAAGGTCGTTTTAATGTGGGAAAAATGCAGCTCCCCAAAAGGGGCACTCTGGATTGAGACATGAATAAACAGACTTCTTAGTTTAGAAGGATCACTGCTTTACTGACGAATGACAGAACAGATACTACACTTTGGATTATTTATTTGCAAAAAAATATGAAATTTTGCCTGCTATTTATCTATTTATCGAGGTATAACTTTTTCGTTTCTTCCCGTTCTTTTTTCTCAATTAACGTCTTTATCCGAATTTGATCCGTATGATAATATTGTATTAACTAGCGGGACCCGTGTAAATTACACAAAATTGTGTTTTCAATACTAATTATCTTGTTCCTAACCTATAAAAGCGGTTTTGTGTCCGTCTGTACGTCCGTCCGTCAGATTTTTTTCTCGATTTGATCGATCGACTAATTCAAATTTCGACGACTAAACCTTACTTTCTAAATGCTTCAGATTAAATTTGGCTCCAATTCATGAGCAGCATACAAAGATTCGGAAGGTCGTTGCTTTTGATGTACTCGTGACACACAAAATAACACACACGCTATCGTATTAATGTGCCCTCTCGATCGTCCCCGCCCTAACCCCCCCCCTTCGATGTAAAAAAAAATCTTATAGGTTGATTGGGATCGAACTATAAACCAGTCGGGCCGACGTCAATATCCTACGTCGCTAACCGTTGCGCCAAAGGGAAATACTTGAAAATATTACGAAAATTAGGTGACTTGAATGCTTTTTGAAATCTAGTGTGGCACGTATGCGCAGAGCTTTTGATGTAAGCGTGGCACACGAACACATACGCTATCGTATAAATATATGGAATAAGATTGAACCCCCCCCCCAAAAAAAAGAAAAACAAACTATAATTCATCCAAACAAGGCATTGTGTTCGTCAAGCGTTAAAGGCTACTGTGATAGTGGCCATATTTATAAGAACAGCCTGAATAAGGAGTTGAACGGCAAGATGTTTTTTTTTACATTACATTTACATTTCTGTATATTGGTTCGGTCGGGAAACAGGGAGCAGGGAGGGAAATTTAAAGGCGAACGGTCCGATTAAAAAATACTTTGGTCATTGAGGGACCTCTACAGTTAAGGGATGGGATTTTGCTGCTAGTCGAGTGAGTCGGGGTATGAACGTTGAGGAGGTTCAGGCGCAGTAAGTTCGTCGAAGCACATTCCATGGGAGTACTTGAAAAACAGACACAGGGATGCAACACTACGGCGATGCGACAGGGTCTAGAGCTTGGTAGACAATGTGGGACCTATTACGTAAGAAATTCTTTTCTGCACCCTGTTCAAGAGGGAGAGAGCAGTGGTTAGTGCACTAGCCCAGATGTGGCAGCAATACTCCATGCACGGGCGAATGGTGGCTGCATAGAGATGTAGGACACTGGCAGGTGTGAGAGGTTTTCTAGAGTCGAAGGAGCCTTTTTCGTTTGTAGCAGACATGGCAGCATCTTTTATGTACTTATTCCATTTTAAGGTTGCCTGAAACTTTCTATGCAATCTTTGTTTAAGGGTTGGATCAAAAAGATAACCAAAATAAAAAACAAAAAACAAAAACAAAATACAAAAAAAACAAAAAACAAAAAACAAAAAACAAAAAACAAAACAAAAAACAAAAAAACAAAAAACAAAAAACAAAAAAACAAAAAAACAAAAAAAACAAAAGAAACATAACAAAGAAAATACTAAAAAAAAAGTATTTTTAATTAAAAAACAAACAAAAAAAACGTCTTGTTAATTTATTTAAATTAATTTATTTTCCCATTCGTTTTGTTCGTTTCGTCTCAATCCAAGCCTCTTTTTTTTATAGTCTCTTTCTTTTTTTGTTTCTTTTTACTTATTATCTCCCCTTGCTTCCAACTGACATTGTACTTGTCTCTTCGCCACCCACCCCAACCCACACCTCGTCTCCTTCTTCGTTTCACTGCATTCTTCAATTCGACCCAATTCTTTATACGCCCCCCCCCTTCACATCCCGACGTGCGAGTAAGCATCTACCGCATGCAGTTTGCAACCAAGTGAAACAAAGGTCGCTTATCACTGCATTCCTCATAGCAACGTTGACACACAAAAAAAACTTTCGAAATCATTCCACAATGTAGATGGAATAAAATTAAAGCGTATGCATGAACTTCGATACGCACACGCAAGTATAGAAGAGAATTTGAATACGCACTAGACACCATCATCAAGTGTCTAAGGTCTCTCTAAACAGGGGTTTATCAGGACAACCTGGCAATCGACGTTGTTCTTAGCCTTTTGGCTAAGATCAAAGTGTAGTATCTGTTCCGATGGATACTGCACCTCATAGACTGGTATTGTCTTGGCCTTCAGGGCTTGATTTACGCCGGTCTATGGGTCTGTCCTGTGCAGTTCTAGGAGGTTCACCCTCCCAGGCTTCGCCTCCCCTCTTTGGGGAGGAGTAAGTTTATTGCTTATTGCCTGAGGCGTCCCTACCGGGGAATGCCGACGGGGCTGCCCAGGCAATTTTTAATGGTCAGAATGCACACCTTCTCGGGCGCTGGCTTTCCCGACCCGACCTTGGGTCGCATCTTACCTTGTGGAAGTAAGATAAAAACTGGCCTTGTGCCTAACTCCTGGAGAGGAGTAAATCAATACACACTGGCTTATACGAGGAATGTTGCACCTTCTCCAAGCGATGTTGCCTCTAGTAACAGCCGGAAACACCTCTGGAAGTCTCCTTTTAGGAATGGCGTTTATTTCCGCGTCGCGTTAGATTGAGAAGGTGTTTGGAGAAGATGCGATGGGTGTAACACAAATTAAGGAGTGGTTCAACCGATTCCAAAATGGCCGCACATCAGCGGAGAGTGACTAGCGTTCTGGCAGGTCCCAAACTTCTCAGAGTGCAGCTGTTGTTGAGAGGGTGCGAAAAAAAGAGATAATGCGGAACACGACGGCGGAGATGAACACCATTCTAAAAGAAGACTTCCACGGGTGTTTCCGGCAGTAGATGGATCGGTGGGCTTAGTGTGTGCAAGCACAAGGGGCCTACTTTGAAGGGGATTAGGGTCACACCCCGTCACGTATTTGAAATATTTTTTCTGGCCTAAGGTCGGATACGTTTTAGACAAGCCTCGTAAATATATATATATATATATATATATATATATATATATATATATATATATATATATATATGTATGTGTTCTTGTGTGTATGTGTGTATGTGCGTGATTGCAGTATTTACAAAAATACATTTGATTTCCCAAGTGAAAAAGTTAAATGTTAAAATATTTTCGCAAGTTCCAGTTATCTTTGAAAAACATGCACGCAAAACAAACATGGCCGATTCAAACGACTTCCTTCCGCCATTCTACGTTGCGCGACGAGAAGACAGCTTCATTGTGCGCCCCAAATCACACACAGCCGCGCTCATACTAAATAGATCGCATTCATCTTAGTAATTTTACATCAAAACGAAGTGACTATGGTATACAGTGGTTACCAATGCAGACGATAGCCCTGCGCGACGGGTTCGAGTTGAGGAGGATACTTTTCTATTTATAAGATGTTTATCCTGTTTGCTTGAAGCATTGTTTAATGTGTGTATATAGGTAATTTATAGAAGGTAATACAATGCAGAGGTGTAACGGATAAACACGAACTGAAGCAAATTAAGACATAATAGTGGAATGGTGACGCTTTATGGCAAGTAGTTGTTGACATTGAATTTCAAGACGATCATGTAATAGTTCACAGGGAAGCAGTCACGTGATAATGTCTTCTACAGAAGGAAACAAAACAACTCTGTTCGCAGTTTCCCCCTTTTTTTATTAATACAATATATATTTTTCATCTATATAATATTACAACCCTACTTTGGTTAGTGCGGTTTGATGGAAGTTCCGTATCATATGAACATTTCCTGGCACTTGTGCAGTTTAGTAAACAGGGGAAATAATCAAAAGGAAGTAACGACTAATAGATTAAAACATTTTAATAAATGTATTTATTTAATAAAATATAGTTCCTGAAAGAAAAACATTGTAATAAAATAAAGTTTATTTTCAATGAAGTAGCATTTTGGCCCAAACATTGTAATAAAATATAGTTTTATTATTATATTCGTTTTATAACATTTAAAATTATAAAATAAATCACTGTCAAGTTCCGAAACTATATTTTAGCAGAAACTCAGAAATGTCGACGCGACATTGACTCTATTGATGATTTGAATACGTGCTTGACACAAGCGTGGAAAGATATCCTATAGGTTCTTTTTGACATTAAAGGTCACGGCTTATGAAAGCCCAAAGGCCACCCGAGGATAAGTTTCAATTTTTTTTTTTTTAATTGAAGAAGATTAAAAAATATGACTCACTCAGTCGACAAGAAAACAGCCAAACTAAAATAGTTAAGTTTGATTTAATTAACTATTTAATTAACTATTTAATTAACTATTTAATTAACTATTCGACTAAAAAACATTGCTTCGAAATATTGCATCAAATATTGAACGTTGTCGTGATAAGTGAAGTCATTTCCTTGCCAGGTTCGCCTTTCATAGGTAAGCACTGTCACATATCTTAGAACTCAATGAACTATCATCATCATCATCATCATCATCATCATCATCATCATCATCATCATCATCATCATCATCGTCATCGTCATCATCATCATAACATCACATTCTGTTCAGCATCAGTTTTACTCTATGCCATGTGTTAGACGGCGTTTAGAAATCGATGCCTAACATAACCTCTCTCTTACCAGAACCAATTTTTTCTACATTAAAATGAACCGGCTCAAAAGCCACTCGAGGATAAGGTTTAAAGAGTTTGACTCGAGGAAAGGCGTCCAAGAGTTTGACTGGTGGATAGTGAGACAACACTGCGTTCACCGGCACGATGGTTGTAGCAGGGCAGAAATTGATTCTTCACAGAGACGGTTCAACAAGAACATGTTTACGTTGGACTAGAAAAGGTTACTCTTCAATACGCCGTGCGAGCTTGGATTTCTAAGTTTTTAACATTTGTGAGTGCATTATAATATTAGTCTTTAAAAAACTTTATAAACATTATTCTTTGTAAAAAGAAATCACGGTTTAGAAAATTTCCCGCTTTTCTAGCGATTACCCTGTATAATTGTTAAAGTGTTCGCTAATAGGCCGAGAGATCGGAGTTCAATCCTCGGTCGAGTCATACCAAATACTTTTTTAGTATTTGGTACTTGATAAACACTTGATAAACACTCAGGTGAGGATCAAGGGTAAGTGGAGTAATCAAGGGAAAAGAGTAGCGCCCTCCCCTACATCTTGGTGTAGTAACCAATGAAAAGGAGCCTCCTGATTGCCATTGACTACTATCGACCACTAACCCTTACCCTAACCCTATCTTCTGCTATGATACTCTTTTATTTGTATCTATGCAATTGATTTGGGTCTTTAGTTTGCTAGATGAGTTACCAGGCGTTGCCCGGGATTTATTAATGTCATTTTAGCTTACATTCTTAATAATAATAATAATAATAATAATAATAATAATAATAATAATAATAATAATAATAATAATAATAATAATAATGATAATAATAATTGTTGTTTGGTTTTACGACATATCAACCCTTTTCGGGTTATTTAATGCCAAATCTAGACATTTTGGGAAAAGTTTCTATGCTTCAATTTCTTTATACCTTCAAATATTTATTCATGTTGTTTGGTTTAATTGTTTTGTTTTACGACAAATCAACCTTTTTCGAGTTATTTAATGCCAAACCTAGTCATTTTGGTAAAGGTTTTGATGCTTCATGTTCTTTATATCTTCAAATATTTATTTATACGTTTGGTTTGGTTGTTTTGTAGAAGGAAATTGTTGTTATGGTTTTGCATAACATGATTGAGTTTTGCAAAAAGAAAATAAACAATAACATTAATGTTTTGTGCATTTTTATATCAGGAAGCCGGAACTTTCAGACATACTGATCTGGTAGGACCAGGAAATAATAATAATAATAATAATAATAATAATAATAATAATAATAATAATAATAATAATAATAATAATAATAACCGCACGAGAGAGGCGCAAGCATAGGCTGACGCCACGAAAATTATGGACAGAGGGTCGAGGAGGGAAAGCGCAAACCAGACCTCCACTGGAAGAGCGCGGACAGCTCTGGGACCTTGGGGAGGCTTGTTGCCACTCGGGCCCCAGAGGGGACCAATGGCCCTTATCAGCGGGAAATCAGTGGTAGGTGGCTGTTGCGATACCGCAAGGTCATCAGCGGTGATGAACGAAAAGAGGTGGAGCATACTGGAAGTCTGAGGAGACTTGTTGTCACTCAGACTCCAGGGAATACCACAGGTTGTTGGCAGTGGGCGATCACTGACGATGACCAGTGTGATAACTCCTAGTGAGTAAATAATAATAATAATGAGTAAGTCACGTATATGTGAGAAAGCCACATATACTCAGAAACACACGTTGGTCACATAATTTTATAAATATAGAGAACAGATGAACATGCTTATGTAAGGGAGATAAGTCTTATTCAAACCTTCACATTAAAATAAGAATTCCCCCTTACATTTTGAGCTAAGAAGGCCATTTAAATTTCGTTGTAACAATCTGCCTGATTAGAAGTAGTATTTTCATAAGGAAATTAAAGTGAATTACACTTTTTTAGTGTAAAGACCATACTGCAAGAATAAACAGGAAGAACTAGCTAGGCAGAATCAAACATCGATTTCTCAAATGCATAGGTTTCAACTGGAAGAATTCGACCGACTTAATTTTATGTAATAGATAAAGAGCTTAACGAAAACAATAAAATAGACCCTCCGTTTAACTAAGTGCTACTTTATTTAATACATCTAATTATCTATGTAAGAAGGATTAGCAGGATTAAAGAAACTGCGGTTCAGCGACAAATTTAAAATTAATACCTGCACATTTTTATGTATTCTTCTTGTTTGCATGTGGTCATACAGCAGTTTCACACTTTTTATGCAGTCTTTTGCATTATTTTTGTACTATGATCGATCTTGCAAGCTGCACTGGTTGTGCAGGAAAGAGCAGACAAGCCAACGTATGTGTAATTAGACTCCATATATGATCACGTGTTAAGCGCATGCGTGGTTGGTTAAAATTGACAATATTTAACATTTAACATTCTGCGCGTTTCTCCGCCGTCTTTTAAAAATTCTCTTCTTTCTCCAGCTTTTTTGTGCATTTGCTTTTGACACCTGAGGATGATTCGACGAAGAATCGAAAACGTTCGTGAAACCTGTGAAATCTATGGAATTTTATTATTTATTATTTATTTATTAATTTTTTTGATTTTAATAAACGAAGACTATCAGAAACATTGAAAAATAAAGAAAGGTATAATTAAACAGACGAATTCTGTAACTTTTAACAATGTTTGCAAAAATGAGAAAATGCTGCTTTAATACACACACATAATATATATATATATATATATATATATATATATATATATATATATATATATATATATATATATATATACTGACGAATGCCGAAGGATCGCGGCCGAATATTTTGTTGCCCCTTTAAGAAACACATTTTAATTTTTTTATGCATAAGGGATGATTGATATTCCTACACGTCAAAATATAGAAAATAAATAAAAGATATATGAAAAATATATACTTTTCACATTGATTTTTAATACCTACATATATATATATATATATATATATATATATATATATATATATATATATATATACCAGCCCATCTTATTCTGGTTTATATATATATATATATATATATATATATATATATATATATATATATATATATATATATATATATTAGTAAGTTTTTGAAAGGCTGTGGGCAATGCAATTCCGGGTAAGATGCAAGTTGAAAGGAAAGGAACAAAAACAATAAAAATAAATCGAATACGATATAAGACTTACTATTTATTTTTCCTTTTTTTTCCTTTTATTTTATTTTTATTTTTTTTCTTACATAACAGCAAGAGTGTTTTAGCTGTTCGTGTGATGTCCGGGTGATTAAAAATCACTATTTGATATTTCGGGAAAAGACATCCCTTTTTCAAAAATAATTAGACCAGAAGAAGAATAATATTTTATTCTTCTCCGACTGTGTAGAGAATAATACAAAACAAAATGGCTGCCAGATATAGACCGCAGCAAAAAAGCAGTTTCAATGGAAATATAAATTAAGTTAAGTTTTATTTTAATATTATGTTAAATATATGATTGGTGTTTAGAATATTAGTGTAATGTTGGTTAGGTGTATGGTGTTCGATAAACTGTTAGTTTTGATAATATATATATATCATTTTTTATTTTATTTTTTTTATATTTGAATATTTACTTTGTTTTATCTTCGTATTTTTATTTTGTTTATCTTTCTATCGTAATTTAAGAATTTTAATATAAAGTAAAGTAATTAGTCTCATATTTTAAATATTCTAGATCTATCTACTTATCGATTTCGATTATCATCTATTAAAGAAGTGTTATTAATTACTAATTGTGAGTTTCGTCAAATTAGATTAACGAATTAACTTATTAACTTGATATATTTATTATACGATAAAGGGGAGTAACTCTGGATTTTTAAAAATATTTTTTTATAATTAATTTTTTAATTTTTTTTATTTTTTTTTTTATAAATTTTTTTGGTGGAGATCTGTATAACAATATTAGTATATATATACAACATATATACACATAATGCATATATACATATATATATACATATCTATGTATTATTGTATGTTTAATTGTTTATCTATATATATTCATCAATTTCTTTACATATTTGTTTGTTTGTTTTTGTTTTTTTTTTTTTGTTTTTTTTTTTTTAATTTATTTATTTATTTATTTTTTATTATTATTATTTACTTGTTTAATTTATTTTATGAATTATTTATTTAATATTTGCATGTTATTTGTATACATTCTATATGTGTTTGGATTTATTAATTAATAATGCTAGGTTATGGAGTGACTTATTTTGGTGGGTTAGAAGAGTATGCTGAATATGGTTTTTGGTTTGTGGTTGAAAGTGTGTAAGGATGGAAGTTCATATGGGGAGGGGCCTGTTTGATTGTTTGGGTGTGTGGTGAGTTTATTATGGGAGGTGAGTAATGAGTGAAGTGGTGGAGACGGATTCTGTTAAGTGTTAGATATGGGGGTTGGTTGGTGGATGGGGGGTAGATATTATAGAATGAAAGGTGAGTAGAGCTCGTGACGTTGATTGAGTGAGGGGTTTAATCTGGAGATGAGGATTGATTCTGTGATTCTAAGGTCACCAATGTTTCTGACAGACGCTAAGATGGAGACGTGAATATCGCGCTGAGTGTTTGAGCAAATCTCTATGTGTTTGTGGAAAGAGGATATACGGGTATTCAAGTGCTCCTTTATGCGCAAGTGTAGCGGTCTTGTAGTGTTGCCGATGTAAAATTTTTTGCATTTATTACACTGTAGTTTGTAAACACAGTTAGTGCGAAGGCACAGACCTGTGTTGGAGATAGGGCAATTGGCCAGGGAGCAGGGTTCGGGTGTGTGGTTAGTGTGTTTATTAGATAGATGTTGGCGTAAGGAGGTGCCAGTATGTGTTAGTTGTATGTTAAGGTTTTCCTTATGTATTGCCTTGCGGATGGAGGTGGTGATCTTATCGCTGAAGAAAGGGAGTTTTAAGAAGCATGTGTTAGCGAGGGTGCGGTGTCTACGTGTTTTGGGCTTATTTAGGTGAGCTATGGTGGGGGCGGGGTAGCCATTATTTTGGAGGGTTTGGTGGAAGTTTTTAGTGTGTGATATTTTGTCAGCAGCAGAAGAGCATTTATTTTGTATTCGGGTAATTTCATTATGGGCATAACTTAATTTGGCTTTTGTGGGCAGGGCAGACTTATAGTGTATGAAAAGGTTTTTGCAGGCAGGTTTCCTAGAACACCCAAACGAGTCCGGCTCACTCTCTCTCCTTGATTTCAACCTTAACATCACCGAAGATGGCTCTATACACACTAACTTCTATAGGAAAAAATAAATAAATAAATAAATAAAAAAAACAAAACAAAAAAAAAACAAAAAAAAAACAAACAAACAAATATGTAAAGAAATTGATGAATATATATAGATAAACAATTAAACATACAATAATACATAGATATGTATATATATATGTATATATGCATTATGTGTATATATGTTGTATATATATACTAATATTGTTATACAGATCTCCACCAAAAAAATTTAAAAAAAAAAAAAAAAAAAAAAATTAAAAAATTAATTATAAAAAAATATTTTTAAAAATCCAGAGTTACTCCCCTTTATCGTATAATAAATATATCAAGTTAATAAGTTAATTCGTTAATCTAATTTGACGAAACTCACAATTAGTAATTAATAACACTTCTTTAATAGATGATAATCGAAATCGATAAGTAGATAGATCTAGAATATTTAAAATATGAGACTAATTACTTTACTTTATATTAAAATTCTTAAATTACGATAGAAAGATAAACAAAATAAAAATACGAAGATAAAACAAAGTAAATATTCAAATATAAAAAAAATAAAATAAAAAATGATATATATATATTATCAAAACTAACAGTTTATCGAACACCATACACCTAACCAACATTACACTAATATTCTAAACACCAATCATATATTTAACATAATATTAAAATAAAACTTAACTTAATTTATATTTCCATTGAAACTGCTTTTTTGCTGCGGTCTATATCTGGCAGCCATTTTGTTTTGTATTATTCTCTACACAGTCGGAGAAGAATAAAATATTATTCTTCTTCTGGTCTAATTATTTTTGAAAAAGGGATGTCTTTTCCCGAAATATCAAATAGTGATTTTTAATCACCCGGACATCACACGAACAGCTAAAACACTCTTGCTGTTATGTAAGAAAAAAAATAAAAATAAAATAAAAGGAAAAAAAAGGAAAAATAAATAGTAAGTCTTATATCGTATTCGATTTATTTTTATTGTTTTTGTTCCTTTCCTTTCAACTTGCATCTTACCCGGAATTGCATTGCCCACAGCCTTTCAAAAACTTACTACTACTATACCCAGCAATGCTTCAAGCAAACTACCATTCTCTACTATATATATATATATATATATATATATATATATATATTAGTACTTCATGTATCCACATAAAATATTATAAGGGGATATAATTTTTTATGTATCAGTTTTCAGTATTTAATTCAAAAGTGCTCTATACGTAAGTAGAGCTAGGTAGTAAGCAATGAAAATATATTTGGCAATCAAGGTACACAGAGGCTCCCGTGTTTCATCCCCGGGGGGAATCGTCAAGCTAAAAATTAATAATTTTATTAATTTAAATTTAAATTTAAATTTAATTTTAGCATGACGATTCCCCCCGGGGATGAAACACGGGAGCCTCCGTGTAGCTTGATTGCCATATATATTTTCATTGCTTACTAGATATATATATATATATATATATATATATATATATATTGACACCGATAGACAGCCCATCTTAGTCCGGTTGATATGCTCGTCTGTATTCTAACAGATGAGTCACCTGATTAGGATCTATCGACCGCTTCAGTCCAATCATATTCGGAGGGACGCGTACAGAATTGATTTTAAAGCGATGAAACGCGTAAGTGAACAAAAGGGGATAAAAAACATAAATAAAATATTTAAAAAAATAATTACATTACAAAAAACAACTACAAAAACAATAATAAAAACATAATAATTTTCTTATAATTGTAAATAAAAAAAAAGAAAACTGATTGCCCGGTTCATCGCTATATCCAGGGTTCCTGAATAACTAAACCGATCCCTTTTTTTTGCTGACCAAACGAAGGGAGATAATATTTGATGGAGAAAGAATAAATTATTGTATGTTGTGTGTCGTTAATCAAATATGGCGACAAAGCGATGAAGGGATTCAGACATGCGTAAAGAGATAAATATATCAAATGAAAAAGGAAAATAATAAAAAAAAAAAAACGAACGAAACAAAGATAATCTTATATAAATAAAATAAAAAATGGACGGAAGAGACGTGGGGGGGGGGGTCAAAGAAAGACGGAGTAGGAAAATTAAATAAAGAAAAAAGAAAAAAAGAAAGAAAAAAAAAAGGACATTCAAATAAAAAAAAAAAAATAATAAAATAAAAATAAATAAATAAATAAATAAAAAATAAATAAATAAATAAAAAATAATAAAATAAATTAAAAAATCCGGGCAAAAAATCCGAAAGAACTCACTTCAGTTTTTGCTTGTTTTACAGCATATCAACATTTTTTTTTAGGTTATTTAATATTTAAGTGACGCCCTCCCCTACATCACGGGGGTAGTCGCTAATGAAAAAGTAATTTTCATGTTGCCCTACACTATGGTCGACTATTTTACTTTTTTCTTAATGGCGAAGTATTTATTACTTCGGCAGCAACATCTAGTCAAAGAAAATAGACATCAAAATCCAGAAAGGCAATAACTGTGGTATCGGTAGTGATCTTACTTTTTTCGGCCTGAGGTACGGTTATATTCAGCCTTAGAAGCTCCACTCCTAGGTGTTACCTTCTCTCTTGTAGAAGAGGTTAGTTTATTGTTAATCGCATGAGGCGCCCTCTATCATGAAATTCCAACGGGGCTCCTCAGGCATTTTTTGCAGGCCAGAGTGCTCACGTTACGCACTCTGTTGTCTAGAATACATATTCAATAAGTCATAATAAGTTTAATAGTTAAGGATTTTACCAAGCACGTACATATTATTGACGACCATCATGCACGCATCAATTGTTTTAAAATGTATTATAAATACAACTCAGAATTTTATGTAGAGCAATTATTTTCTCTACTGAATTTTTTGTATATAAAAGTCGTATTTTAGAATTTTTTATGGGGAAGGATTCGACTTTGGGAGGGTGTACCCCTAAATGGTAAAGTTTGCAAAAATATTATCTGCCCTTGTTACTCACCGTTTTTTCTAGAATATATTACTTAATACAACTCAGAATTTTATGTAGAGCAAAAAAATTCAATAGAGAAAATAATCTCTATTGAATTTTTTTTGCATATAAAAGTCGTGTTTTAGAAGATTTTTGGGGGAAGGATTCGAGTTTGGGAAATGGTAAAGTTTGCAAAAATGGTAAAGTTTGCAAAAATATAACGTGTCCTTGTTACTCACCGTTTTTTCTAGAATATATATTCCAAAATTCATAATAATTCGTTCATTAGCTGAGGATATTATCCTGTAAACACACACACACACATAGTGCACTAGCTTTTCAAAACATTACCTCACCTGACCTTGTGTCCAACCTCATTGCAAGGAAGTAAAGAATCGACTACACACTATCTGCAATTCCCCCTTCTCTGACAATCTTTTGAGGGACTGCTTAAAGCCACGCCGGAATCTGTTTTATTCTTGGCTTTAAATAAACGCACACTTTCTTCATTTCTCTCGTACGTTTTCTACGTTAACCATAAATAGCTTCCGATTTCGGTACCTCTTTTTAGCATCCAATGAGCACATATACACTCAATAGTTCGAATTAGTTGTCTTCTGAGAACAGACCCAAATATATATATATATATATATATATATATATATATATATATATATATATATATATATATATATATATATATATATATCCGATGTGTTTTACTGTAGACATCATTACAGAATTCAATGAAAATACCTCCTGATCCAAATTCCGTCAAAATATAAATGTAAAATTGTGTCTGGTATTAATAGTAGCCGTCACATTAATCATGTCCCTACGAACAGATGTATCTGCCCGGAGCTGTAGAATTGTAGCTGCTGAATTGCTGATTGGAATAAACTTTGCTGTACTACTTCTAGTTTTTCTTCTTTCACATACCCCTTTTTTTGTTCTTTTTTTTCTATAATGCATATTTTCATTCATAATACCATGTTTTATACAATATTTAAAAGGCAGATCTCTACAGATGTAACAATAAATACACCTTTTGTTCTCGCAAATCCTTTCTCGCTTCATCGGCCGATGAAGCTAAAATGTTCAAAATAAAAATAATACACGGAATTTAATGGTTCAATTATTTATTGCAGTTAAAGCAGAAAATATAACTGATATTACTGATACTAGCAGACCTATATATTTTTATAGAAGTTTGTGACCTATTTCCATTCTATGGACAACCGGCGCGAACGAGAACCCCATGATATTATTCTACCACCTTTGTTCAAACTTAAATATACTTATCTAAGTACTCTGTAGTTTCAGAATATATTAGCTTTTTTTAAATTAACATAGTTCACCCCAAACAAGGCAGGCCGCCACTTTAGACGTAAGGGGCTATTGAGAAAAAAGGGTGAAGGTTTTTTTTTTGGGGGGGGGGGAGGGGTATACCTAAATTGGGATCTGCGCAGCGAGATGTCTGTTTACATTAGTTTTAAATTTCTGCATGTCAGTACCGTCGGGGAAACAGGGGCCAGGGAGGGAGTTTCAGAGGCCACCAGCACGAGGAAAGAAGCTATTTGAGTAGACATCTCTTCGGCATCTGGGGACCTCCACAGTGAATGGATGGGATTTAGTTGATTGTCGAGTTGGTCTAATGAATTTACACGGGTGTATCTCCAAATCCTTCGTACGAATTTGTAACATATGAAGAGTTAGAATGCAAAACGCGATAAACGCCATTTATAAAATTACGAAGCTAGCACTATAAAAAGTGTCACATTTCAACATTCGACCGCACACTCAAATTATGTTTTACACCATATTATGATACCGGAATTATTAACTTTTGCTTTCAATTGAAATAAGCTAATATTCGAAGTCTATATTTAATATATTCGTTTCTTTATTGATTACGGTTTCAATTTTTAAAAAATTGGATTTATCGCGTTTTGCATTCGAACTTTTCATATATTCATTCTATGTACGCCAGGCACGAGCGCAGACGCCACAATATTATTCTACCATTTTTGGACAAAACAGATACTACACTTAGATCCTAACTCGAATACAAATAAACTTTATTTTAGTTTCACGCTCGACACAACAGCGTATCAGATGAAATTTAAAATAATGTATTCTTCGCATAGCGCCTGCAGCGATTGGGCGATCCCATGTTTTAGAAAAGGGTTATTACGTACGTCTGAAAATGAACTTGCCTTAGCATGTTATTTATTAATATTTATTCGATTCAGTCGACCGTTTGGAAGTTACACCTGACCTAATCTCAAACAGCATAGGTTGGCGGTGACACCTGCGAACATTTAAGTAGTCAACCGCATAATAGGGCTATAAAGCAAATTTGATTGTAAAATCTCAATAGAAAAAGGCTCTAGTGTCACAATGGTGCGGAATAGGGGGCAGGGTTAGGGTTAGGGTTAGGGTTAGGGTCTACTTATCCTGATTGGGTTCCTAGGTAGAAAATGTATGTTGCTGAAACTCAAAACTAGTTCAAAGGTAACGTCGTTGATGAGGCTGACGAACACGGTATACCATGTGTACTTTGATAGCTGATATATATATATATATATATATATATATATAGGATCAAATATAAACCAAAGTGAAAACTTTTAGTAGATGGAACCTATTGTGAAGAGGTTTAGCTCAATATACGAGATCGAGCAATTGTAGAGATAGAAGAAAAAAAGGGATTTTTGTTAAAAAAACGCAGTGAATGAAAAGAAAAGTTCCGTGAAAAAGATATGCAAATTGTCCGGGTGGTAAATTTCCGTTGAAAAGAAGTCCGATGAATTGTAGAATGTGAAGAAAAACTCTTTACGTGGGAGCAGTGTGGAGAAAGTGCTCAAAATATAGGTAAGTCCAGACGCACTTAAAGGGGATTGAAAAGAGAGAGACTGGCCATTTTTATTAATATACTTTCAGGACCAAATAAGGCAGATTATATCTCATTCAAGGTTTAAATCCAAAATAATATTTTTCATATTTTTCAAATATTTGAACTTTGGTTTTTTCGAAAGCCAACTTATCCATCTGTATTTCTTCTCTGATAATAAGATTTCGATCTTTGAAAAGCCTTGGCTTAAGGAAAGAATAATAAACATTAGTTTATTACTGAATACACCTTGCATTGAACAATTGAAATTTGAAATAAATTTGGACAATCGTCGCATTTTTATAACTCTTTTTTCTTCTATCTCTCTCTCTCTATATATATATATACATACATATATATATATATACATATATATATATATATATATATATATATATATATATATATATACATATATATATATATATATATATATATATATATATATATATATATATATATATATATATATATATTGAACTCTCTTACTCGGATTCACACCGAAATCACCCAACTGTGCACACACACACACACACACTATATATATATATATATATATATATATATATATATATATATATATATATGTGTGTGTGTGTGTGTGTGTGTGTGTGCAGAGTTGAGTGATTTCGGTGAGAATCAGAGTTAGAGAGCTCAATGCACTTTTTAAACGAGCAGGAATAAATTTTAAAAGAAAAAAACTGAACACACATTCGTGCTGTCAGCATTATAAATTATTTCTACCTAGATAGGTCTCGTCAGATGCGTAAACAGCCACAGCTGGGAACTGAAATTGGCAGAATAAATAAAAAATAATATAATAATAAAAAAAAAATTGGAAATTAGCTTCACGCATAAACTTTACCTAAAATGCCC
>OY744538.1:90576364-90608864 GCA_963556195.1 Sepiola atlantica | reverse complement strand
ATTTGCTTGGTTGACATTCATAATATCCTGGATTTAACTTTTTGGGGGACATGTTGCATTTTCCCATCGATGTGCATTTTCTTTGCTCAAAAGTAATTTTTAATGTATTTCTGTACTTTTATATATTTTTTTATATTTTTAAAATTTGTGCTAAAAATGATATGATTTTTGATGATTTACCCCGATGATCTCGTCTGATTATAAAAGCTTGCATTTTTGAAAATCCATGGGTTAATGGAACGTACAATAGTTTATTGATCTTTTCTTTGTATAAACTACTTGATAATTAATAAATATTGTTCCTTTTCCAATTTTTATTCTCATCATTCATTTCTTATACAGGTCTCCTGTTTTTGTTTCACACTTAGATAATTAACCCCCCCTTTTTTTTTACTTATATTTTTTCATTTATTAATTTTCCAACGAATGTTAAGTCTGCAATATCTTGGATTTAGTTAGTTTGTCTGGGAATTTAAACAGCATTTTACATTTTTTCTTCTTTTTTTATGACTCAAAGCTTCTTTAGACTATATATATATATCTATATATATATATATATATATATATATATATATATATATATATATTAATATATCTATATATATATATATATATATATATATATAATGTGTGCGTGAGAGATAGATAGATAGAGAGAGAGAGAGAGAGAGAGAGAGAGAGAGAGAGAGAGAGAGAGATAGAAAGGCAAAGAGATAGATAGATATGGAATCGCAGTTTCTATTATTTATTTGCCTCCCAACGAGGGAAAAGTTAGACACAAGGTCTTTTTTTAATGTGGGGAAAATCGAACTCACCAAAAAAGAGGAACTGCGGATTAGAAGACAAATAAAATTTGCCTCAGTCTAGAAGTACTTCTTCACTGAATGAGGACAGACCAGACTAAATGCAGCATCAGAACAGATACTACACTTTGTTCCTAACCAAAAGGCCAGGTATGTTTTTGTTGATCTCCCTCCTACAGCGGTAAAATGTGACACAAAGTCGGGAAGTGGGATTGAAAATCCACCGCTCTATATATTGAGCATTATGGCCTACAAAAATGCCTGAGCAGCCCCGTTGGCATTCCCCGGTAGGGGCGCCTCAAGCAATTAAAAATACAAAGGATGAGAAGGCAAAGACTGGGAGAGTGAACATCTTAGAATTGCACAGGACAAAACTACTGGCCTACAAAAAATGCCTGGGCAGCCCCGTATGCCTCCCCGGTAGAGGCGCCTCATGCAGTAAGCGATAAACTTACTCCACCCCAAAGAGGGGAGGCAAAGCCTGGGAGGGTGGATCTCCTAGAACTGTACAGGACAAACCCTAAGACCGGCGGAATCAAGGCTCGAAGACAAGACGGTACCGGTCTAAGGAGTGTAGCATCCATCGGAACAGTTACTACACTTTGATCCCAGCCAAAACAATACACAGACGTTTTTAGCAAACCAATGCAAAGCAGTCAAGCTTCACATAATCGCACTTTTGATATAAGTTCTATACTGTCAACTGTTACTCTAACTGCAGCCGATTTTGAGCTTGCAATTGATGAACTCTCTCCGTCAGCTGCTGCGGGTCCTGACGGCTTTCCTGCATTACTACTGAAAAACTGCAGGGCCCATTTGGTCCATGCTCTCGTATTTCTATGGACGAAAAGTCTTGAAGAAGAGGTCGTTCCAAGCAAACTAAAGAATTCTCTTATTACACCCATTCACAAAGGTGGAAGCAAGTCGGTGGCTGCCAATTATAGACCAATAGCTTTGACCTCCCACCTCATTAAACTTTTTGAGAAAGTCATACGGAAACACATAGTTAGACACATGAATGAAAATAACCTGTTCAATGACAGTCAGCATGGGATGAGATCTGGAAGATCTTGTTTAAGTCAACTCCTTGAGCAGTTTGACACCATTCTATCAATTCTTGATGATGGCGCTAATGCAGATGTTGTCTACTTAGATTTTGCCAAAGCTTTTGACAAAGTTGACCACAAAATAGTTCTGCAGAAAATATTTGATCTTGGCATTCGTGGAAGCATCTTCAAATGGATCGAATCCTTCCTGAGTAATCGCCTCCAAACAGTTATGGTTGATGGTGCAACCTCGAAGCCACAACCTGTCATTTCTGGAGTTCCCCAGGGAAGTGTATTGGGACCCATAATCTTCCTAATCCTTATTGGGGACATTGATGAAGATATCGCCATGTCAATAGTCAGGTCATTCGCCGATGATACAAGGGCCACAAAATCCGTTCGGTCTCCCGAGGATGCTGTGTTGTTTCAAAAGGATCTCGATCAGATCTACAAATGGACGGAGGACAATAACATGGAGCTAAATGACGTGAAATTTGAGCTTCTCCGCTATGGTAATAACGACCAGCTAAAAAGCGAGATATCATACCACACTCCGTCAGGAAAAATGATAAACATAAAGCAAGAAGTAAAGGACCTCGGTGTATCTATGTCTAGTGATTGTCTTTTTAGCAATCAAATAAACAAAGTTGTGGAAAAAGCCAAGAACCTCATTGCCTGGATCCTGAGGACATTTAAAACCAGAGAATATCGTGCAATGGTCACGCTGTATAAATCCTTGGTCATTCCAGTTTTGGAATACTGTTCTGTCTTGTGGAACCCAAGTAGCCCTAGGCTCATCCAAAAGCTTGAAGCCATTCAGTGGTCCTTTCTACGGAAAATTCAAGCTGATCGGAACTACTGGTCATGTCTGAAGAAGACAAAAATGTTCTCGCTGCAAAGACGACGTGAAAGGTACCGGATAATTTACATCTGGAAGATATTGGAAGGAAAGGTACCGAACATTAATGGCCACATTCAAGCCCGAGACAATGAACGCCGCGGGAGGCACTGTATTGTTCCCTCGCTAAAAACTGGTGGGAAAATACGAACCATTTTTGAAACGAGCTTACCTGTACAGGGGTCACAACTCTTCAATGCCATGCCTAGGTGTATTCGGGATATAAAAAATGCTGCTGTGGAACAATTTAAGCGCTCTCTTGATGCCTACCTCGCTAATATCCCGGACCAACCCCAAATTGTCGGATACACGGCGTGCAGGCAAGCCGACACCAATTCTATCGTGCACATGCAAGCACATGCTGGTGCGGTTCCTTTGTCTCACAGGATCCTCACATCAGCCAGGGCGAGTTGAACAACCAGCAAGCCTGAACACGCCTGTTCGAAGCACCAGACAAAAAAAAAAAAAAAAAAAAAAAAAGGCCATGTATGTTACACACATGGAATGGCAGTTGGTTAAATAGGCTTTATCTTATGCTGAACTGTGTACTACATCTTGGAAAATCTATTAAATTGCACCTGTTGTCCGCCTATTTTTGGTCACCCTGTATAAACATGCATGGGTACATCACATGTTTATCACGTGGTTATCTATATGCCTATCGTGCGCCCTAACCCAAACCCTAGCCCCCACCCTGGAGATCGATAATAAGGCCTTGAGGCAGTGGGAGCCGTGCCAGAGGATCGTCCACTCGCCGGGATGGAGTAAAGCAAATTATATTTGGATGCTGGCATTAATCCCTCAAAACGTACGTGGAATTTTCCGTCTGCGTTAACCATCGGAGAAAATGACTATAATCAATTTTTAGACAGGGGTAGCCGGGTGGCTGGGTAGCCGGGGGTTGGGTATCAGAGTGGTTGGGTAGCCGGGTGGTTGGGCCCTCGTCTTCAGAAAATAAGATAATAAAAAAAAAGCTGATGTAGCAATGTTGAACTAAGATCTCTCAACTGTAGTAAAATAATATTTTTTTTCTTAATTCTCAGTTTTTTATTCACTAATATTGTCATACTTTTTTTTGTAAATTGTAGATTTTGTAGATTTTCTGTTGACTGATTACTCATATATTTTTATTTTTTTAACATAGTTCACCTCAAACAAGGCAGACCGCCACTGTAGACGTAAGAGGCTACTGAGAAAAAGGGTGAGACGTTTTTTATGGGGGGGGGTCAACCTAAATTGAGAGCTGTGCAGCGAGATGTCTGTTTACATTAGTTTTAAATTTCTGCATGTCAGTACTGTCAGGAAAACAGGGAGCAGGGAAGGAGTTCCAGAGTTCAGCAGCACGAGTCAAGAAGTTTTTGGAGTAGAAAGCTCTTCGGCATCTGGGGGCCTCCGCAGTGAATGGATAGGATTTGGCAGATTGTCGGGTTGGTCTAGTGAATTTACGTCGTGGGGGCACCATAGCAGCAAATTCATCAGACCACAATCCATTGAAGTACTTATAAAACAGGCACAAGGAAACTACATTGCGGCAGAGGGATAGGGGCTGGAGTTTGGTGGATAGTGAGGGACCTATTAAGTTGGCGACTCTTTTTTGGACCTTGTCTAAGAGGGAGAGACTAGTGGATGATGCACCAGCCCAGATGTGGCAATAATACTCCATGTTTGGGTCGATGTTGGCTTTGTAGAGATCTTGTGGAAGGTAAATAAATAATGTCATAATATAAATATATATATATATATATATATATATATATATATATATATCATAATATGTCATAATATAAATATATATATATATATATCATAATATATATATATATATATATATATATATATATATATATATATATATATATATATATATATATATATATATATATATATATATTCCTCTCCGACAGAATTTCTGTCTTTAGAAATACGATACGATGACTAAGAATATTTTTTCAATAAATATGGCGGCATATTGAACATTATCAAATCAGGTAACAGGAAAAAAAATGGCTGAAAAAATTTCACGCTCAAATCACATGACAAATTACTGGGTAGTGAATTTATTGATACATAGCTTCGTCCTATCGATTTATGTTCATCTTATAAATATTGGAAATTGAAGAGCGTTGGTTTTTTCTTGAAATCATTTTACAGGCATTTCTATGACTCAGAAAATCACTGTGTATGAAAGATTAAATAAGTCGTTGGCTTGCAACGAGTCAACGTTAAAACACAAGAACTTATCTTCTTAGGTTGCGTCTATTTAATCAGCGCGTTTAGCGACGAAAACGCCATTCTTAACGTTAATAGTTTACGAAATATCAAATGACTTTTCTATAAGAATGGTGTTCATCTCCACCGTCGCGTTAAATTCAGCGTATATATATATATATATATATATATATATATATATATATATATATATATATATATATATATATATATATATATATATATATAGTAATTAATGACAATATATGTATTAGCATATACTATCAGTGTCCTTTTACTTTGCAGTCTCCTTAAAAGATTCAGCACGATGATTGTCAATTAGTGATATCAGAGCAAATATAAGTCAGGTTCATATTATATTCCAATAACCATGGTTTTATTTATTTTTTTATTTTTTTATTTTTTTACATTTCCAAAAAACAGAAATGTTATGTTTTTTGGAAATGTGAAAAAATAAAAATAAAAATAATAAAATAAAAACATGGTTATTGGAATATAATATGAACCTTATATATATATATATATATATATATATATATATATATATATATATATATATATATATATATATGGGCGGTAGAACTTGGCTAGTTCTTGGGGAGCCAGAGCATTTTGACTGTATTGCCTTCAAATCCCCGAAACAGTCGCTCTGGTAGTCAACTAACGAGCCCTCATTACTCTAAAAATATTTTTGTATACTTTTATATTTTTTATTTTCCCTCTTTTTAAATACTTTTGCAATCAATTTAGTTTCATGCTGTGTCCATGTCTACATTGTTTTGTGTTTTACAAAGATCTTGGCAAAATTGTTTTTCTCTATGCTATGATACATATTTTGTTTCTTCGGGCCCCATTATTGGCCCTTTTCATGGTGGGATTGTTGTTTCATTAACATATATCTATATTATTAGTCCACCCACATCTCCAATCTAACAACCTCACTATTTACTACTATGTGCTCTCCCCAGAATGATTGGAAAAAAAAGATAGTACTATCTTAAACATATATATATATATATATATATATATATATATGTGTGTGTGTGCGTATGTATGTATATATATATATGTGTGTGTGCGTATGTATGTATATATATATATATACGTATGTATGTATATATATATATATATATATGTATATAGAGATAGAAGAAAAAAGAGTGATAAATATGTGACGATTGTCCAAATTTATTTAAAATTTCAATTGTTCAATGCAAGGTGTATTCAGTAATAAACTAGTGTTTATTATTCTTTCCTTAAGCCAAGGCTTTTCAAAGATCGAAATCTTATCATCAGAGGAGAAATACAGATGGATAAGTTGGCTTTCGAAAGAACCAAAGTTCAAATATTTGAAAAATATGAAAATTATTATTAAAAATGATTAAAGTAATTTTTGTTAAAAAAACGTATTGTATATATATATATATTTATATATGTTTATATATATATATATATGTATATATATATATATTTATATATGTTAATATATATATATATATATATATATATATATATATATGTATATATATGTATGTATATACATATATATATATGCATATATATGTATGCATATACATATATATATATATATATATATATATATATATATATATATATATATATATATATATATATCGCGTTTTAAGTATCCTTTTGAAATGTGGGACATAATCTGAAAGGTTTCAGTCATTTAAACTGTAGTACTGTCAAGATGTCCATCTCCTAATCTTTGAACTCGAAGTCTTTTAGTCATCGGTTCAGACGGTTTAAACAATAGGCTAACATCAGCGTGTTGAGGGAAACGGTGAACACTTTCAGAGGTCATCTATGATGACCTTCTCCGGAGCCATTGCTTTATTTTAAGATTGAAACTTCTGACGTTGACAGAATAATTATTCAACCGATTTGGGAGAAGAAGAAGAAAAAGAAGAAGAAGAAGAAGAAGAAGAAGAAGAAAAAGAAGAAAAAGAAGAAAAAGAAAAGAAGAAGGAGAAGAAGAAGAAAAGAAAAAAAGAAGAAGAAGAAGAAGAAAAAGAAGAAGAAGAAGAAGAAGAAGAAGAAAAAAGAAAAGAAGAAGAAGAAGAAAAAGAAAAGAAAAGAAGAAGAAAAGAAGAAGAAGAAAAAGAAAAGAAAAGAAGAAGAAGAAGAAGAAAATAAGAAGAAAAAGAAAAAAGGAGAAGAAGGAGAAGAAAACAAAAGAAGAAGAAGAAGTCAAAGAAGAAGAAGAAAAAGAAAAGAAAAGAAGAAGAAGAAGAAGAAGAAAAGAAAAGAAGAAGAAGAAGAAAAAGAAGAAAAAGAAAAGAAAAGAAGAAGAATAAGAAGAAAAGAAAAGAAGAAGAAGAAGAAAAAGAAGAAAAAGAAGAAAAAGAAAAGAAAAGAAGAAGAAGAAGAAGAAGAAAATAAAAGAAGAAGAAGAAGAAAAAGAAGAAGAAGAAGAAGAAGAAAAAAGAAAAGAAGAATAAGAAGAAAAAGAAGAAAAATAAGAAAAAGAAAAGAAAAGAAGAAGAAAAGAAGAAGAAGAAAAAGAAAAGAAAAGAAGAAGAAGAAGAAGAAGAAAAGAAGAAGAAAAAGAAAAGAAGGAGAAGAAGGAGAAGAAAAACAAAAGAAGAAGAAGTCAAAGAAGAAGAAGAAAAGAAGAAGAAAAAGTAAAGAAAAGAAGAAGAAGAAGAAGAAAAGAAAAGAAGAAGAAGAAGAAAAGAAGAAGAAAAGAAGAAGAAAAAGAAAAGAAAAAAAGACGAAGAAGAAGAAAAGAAGAAGAAGAAAAGAAAACGAAGAAGAAGAAGAAGAATAAAAAGAAAAGAAAAGAAGAAGAAGGAGAAGAAGAAGAAGAAAAAGAAGAAAAAGAAGAAGAAGCAGAAGAAGAAAAAGAAGAAAAAGAAGAAGAAGAAGAAAACGAAAAAGAAGAAGAAGAAGGCGATCAATATTTTATACCTATCGGGCAAAAGAAAGAGACTGGTTGCATTTGTGGAGAAGTGTTATTGAAAGACTAATAAAACACGTGACGTTTTCAATTTGTAACCATTAAGGCTTCTGTAATGGCGTCGATATTATCTGTCATTGCAGACGACATTCGCGCCATTTGACGACTCAGTTTTGCGTATGTTGTTGGTCTTCCCTTCGGGCTACCCGCCATTACTCGCTTTCTTCTGGCACCATTTTAGGATGCAGTGTTTTAAAACACGATCGATACTTTTATTCCCACGGTGTGTACACAGTCGAAAATACATTATTTCGTACAGGTTTAGAGCAACCAAAGCCAAACTGAATGACTAGACGTCTCGACTATTGATTAGCATACGTATACTTCACTGCTAAAATGATAAACTTACAGCAATATTGAATACTGGTTTAGTTCTGTTCTTTTCATTGTCGAGTTTACGGCACATCAACCCTTTTAGGGTAATTTAATGCTGGATCACAAAAAAACTATTATAAACAATTGTATACGATTGATTGAATAAAAGTTGTTATTTTATCTATAACTTGGCTTGGTTACGGGTTCATACCACCCCCAAGTTATTAGTGCCTTCAAAACTATAGTAAATCCAACAGGAGATTTAAACTGGCTATAACAGTCACCTTGCTTGTTTAAAATTGATCTTCTACAGTTTTTAATGATATACATTTCATCCTTGGATATATCGGTTTATATCCCGTCAGACACAAGAGCGACGTATATATATATATATATATATATATATATATATATATATATATATATATATATATATATAGAGAGAGAGAGAGAGAGAGAGAGAGAGAGAGAGAGATAGAAGAAAAAAGAGTGATAAATATGCGACGATTGTCCAAATTTATTTCAAATTTCAATTGTTCAATGCAAGGTGTATTCAGAAATAAACTAGTGTTTATTATTCTTTCCTTAAGCCAAGGCTTTTCTAAAGATCGAAATCTTATCATCAGAGGAGAGATACAGATGGATAAGTTGGCTTTCTAAAAAACCAAAGTTCAAATATTTGAAAAATATGAAAATTATTATTAAAGGAATTTTTGTTAAAAAAACGCAGTGAATGAAAAGAAAAATTCGTGAAAAATATATATGCAGATTGTCCGGGTGGTAAATTTCCGTTGAAAAGAAGTTAAATGAATTGTAGAATGTGAAGAAAACTCTTTACGTGGGAGCAGTGTGGAGAAAGTGCTCAAAATATAGGTGAGTCCAGACGCACTTAAAGGGGATTGAAATAAATTTGGACAATCGTCGCATATTTATCACTCTTTTTTCTTCTATCTCTACAATTGCTCTATCTCGTAAATTGAGCTAATCCTCTTCACAATAGGTTCCATCTACTAAAAGTTTTTACTTTGGTTTATATTTGATCCTATATATATATATATATATATATATATATATATATATATATATATATATATATATATATATATATATTTAAGCATATATATATATACACATATATATATATAAGTATATATATATATATATATAAGCATATATATATATATATTTAAGCATATATATACATAAAAACTAAACATTCCACAATCAATAATGTGAATTACGAAACTATTCACGACACTTTAAAGTGTCTAGCATATCAATAAACGTTAGCCATTAAGCAATTATATGTTTGAATCTTGAACGCTCTTAGAACGTAATCAAATTCTTAGCGATTAAGCAATCAAACTTTTGAATCTTGCACGCTCTTAGAACGTAATCACACTCTCATGTAACATCTCAATGTTATAGACGCTCCTTCTAGGTTGTAAATCACTGGCCGTTATAATATATATATATATATATATATATAAATATATATATATATATATATATTATATAAATATATATATATATATATATATATATATATATATATATAAATATATGTATGTATATTATAACCTTATCTATTATTCATAATTAATGATTCCCATATTGTATTACATTTTATAGTAGGTCTGCTTAGTAAGTCATTATTGCTCAACATATGCGCTGAAAAAATGAAATATAATGTAAAATATAGTTTTATACTTGATATTTTAGTGTAATTTAAAATTTATTTACCTCCTTGCCTGGAAAGTAGACATAAAGTTAGATATGGTTTTGAGAAATGTATTTTAGCCCACAAAAATTTCTGAGGAGTTTAGTCGGCATTCCCCGGTAGGGACACCTCAGACGATTATCATTAAACTAACCCTTTCTCAAAGAAAATGTAAAGCCTGGGAGGACGGACACCCTAGGCCTAAACAAAACCACACATCAGCACGACAGCAACAAAGCTACTGTCGAACTGATGGGTGTCATAATAAGAAAAAATACATATATTAATTTTTACAAATTATGAAGAATCCATTAGCGATTGCTCTTTTACCACATTACATCGAGTGGAGTGTATTCTATGGCTGACTCTTCAAACTTAAGTATTTTTTATTTACTTCCTTTTCAGGATGGTTAGACACAAGGTCAGGTGTGGGTTTTGATGAAAGTGTTTTTGTGGAAAGAACTAGATTCGAACCCGACACACCCATGTCCGCGTCGTTAACCACTCAGCCACCATGCAATCCCCTAAATATGTCTTCCTGTAAAATAGCGGACAGGATTTGCTAAAACTATTTTCGATTGAAGACAGCTATCTTCATCTAACGACGAGCAAATAGCTGTAAATAACAGGATAGGCTTAGGTTGGGCCGCCTTCAGAAGAAACAAAACCGCCCTAACTTCTAAACGCATACCATACAAAATCAAAGCGAAAATATATAACGCATATGTCCTTCCTGTAGTCTTATAAGCCTTTAATGTGCCAACTGGACTGTAAAATGACGTCAGAAAGTAGAAACTTTCCGAAGTCACATCATGCGCTTCATCACTGATCATAAAGTATCGCAGAGTTGCGAAAACTCACTGCCATCTCATCAATGTCCTCTGTCATCAAATGTTAAGTGTTCCGATTGTTTGGTTAGTGTGGAAATATGCAAAATATGCGTTGAAGGCATAATACAAGGAAGCCGGTCGATAGGTTGACAAAAGAAAAGATGGATAGACAACGTTTGTGAATGGACGAACATAAATATACACCACGCGAACATCTTGGTCCAAGATCGTAGGTCTTGGAGGACACTCGGCTACTGAGCGTTATGGTCTTTTGGCTAAGATCAAAGGGTAGTATCTGTTCCGATGGATACTGCACCCCATAGACTGGTATTGTCTTGGCCTTCGGAGCTTGATATACGCCGGTCTATGGGTCTGTCCTGTGCAGTTCTAGGAGGTCGACCCTCCCAGGCTTTGCCTCCCCTCTTTGGGGAGGAGTAAGTTTATTGCTTACTGCCTGAGGCGCCCCTACCGGGGAATGCCGACGGGGCTGCCCAGGCAATTTTTAAACCCCACTTTCCCGACCCGACCTTGGGTCACATCTTATTTGTGGGAGTAAGAGAAAAACTGGCCTTGTGCCTAACTCCTGGAGAGGAGTAAATCAATACTCTAGTGCATAATATGCAGCTTGCGTAGCAAACGTTTAATGAAATAATCTTCGTTTACGTTTCGTCTCCAATCGAAGAGTTGACCCAACATCGGGTCAATAAAAATGGTTACGTCAAGAATCGAGGAAGCATCGTAGCAGAGTAGCAACCCATAACAAATCCTTTAACACGTTTCTTTTTTCCGATGAACGCTGTCTGCACGTTTAATTAAATCAAATCCAATTGTCTTGTGAATTGAACATGTCACGAACAGCAGCTGGGTAGTCGTCACACTTCTCTGATCGGAATTGTTCGAATCGGTAAGCAAGTCATCCACAAAAAAACAAACAAAAAAAACAAATTTAGAAAACAATTGAGAAAAATCTATAAAAATACAAAGTGGAAACGCAGAGAAAGAAATAAGAACGGATATTCTTATTCGTTCCATCGTCGTATTTAGCGATGGAAATGCCTTTTTAAAACTAAAGCGTACCTGACGTGTCGATCAGACAGAGCCTCTTATAAGGATGTCTGGACGCACCCAAAGATAGAGAAGTCAGGCACATAAGAAGGGAGATATAAAAGATAATCAGAACATTAAATTACTTTAGAGACCAGATTAAAGAAAGCGAGCATCATATATATATATATATATATATATATATATATATATAATATATATATATATATATATATATATATATATATATATAACAATAAACAATTGTTAAGATACAATATTTATTAGAACATCAAAGGTTCAGAGCAAAGAGCTTCAAATCCTTAATCCATGGATTTTCAAAGATAAAGGATATGAAGCTCCTTGCTCTGAACTTTTGATGTTCTAATAAATATTGTATCTTAACAATTTTTTATTCTCATCTTTCATCTCTAGAATTGATTGCTCTATTGAATATATTGAGCTTTATATTATCACAATAGATTATTATTAAACGATAATGCAATTATCTTTAATTTAATTCAACATTTTAATATATATAACTGTATATATATATATATATATATATATATATATATATATATATATATATATATAATCTAAAGAAGCTTTGAGTCATTAAAAAAAAATGTAAAATGCAGTTTAAATTCCCAGACAAACCAACTAAATCCAAGATATTGCAGACTTAACATTCGTTGGAAAATTAATAAATGAAAAAATATAAGTAAATAAAAAAGGGGGGGGGGGTTAATTATCTAAGAGTGAAACAAAAACAGGAGACCTTAAGCATCTAATATTAACACGGGGATCATCAGCTGTTTACCATGTAAATATATATATATATATGTATATGTGTGTGTATATATATAAATGTATATATATATATATAGATATATACAATAATAATAATAATAATAATAATAATAATAATAAGAAGAAGAAGAAGAAGAATTCCATGGTCAGAGCTTCTTAGCAAGAGCTTTACGCCCGCGAAGCAAATGCTCGCGGGACTACTTCCCTACTGACTACAACTTTGTCGTCTTCAAATAAAATATTTAAAAGATCTTTTCATAAACCGCCCAATCCGTAATCAAACGTAGTTCATACCATTAATCAATAATAGTACTCCCATAATGTTCCTCATCTTTCCGCATATTAACACTTATCCACGAGTGGCTCTTGGCCTTAATAAGTGGTTACCCAGTAGTAAAAAAAAAATCTGATGCGTTTCTTCTGATCGCAGTAATCTTCAAACATTTTTAGATAACCGAACCGGTTCGTGCGCGCACGTTCTCTCCCGATAAGCTTTCCCCAGGAGTAGAGTGAATAGTGACCCGTTATCCACCCGAGGTAAGCTGGCGTACCCTTATCATTCGTGAAATTACTGCAGTCATTTTTTGAGCAGCTGGTTTTTCTAAGGAATTCCGCTCCGTTTTATTCTTCAAGCGACTTATCTAGATATGAAGAAGAGAAAAAAAGATGGCGTGTCTTTATCTTTTTACTCGAATTGCTTCCATTATTAAAAATAAAGCTTTTTTATTTACCCCTTCGTTATTTTGTAGAGACTTCCTTAGAAGTCTATTAATACGAAACTATACATATATAATAAGCTGTACTCACTCGATGTTGCCCGGGAGGCAGGGAACTCATTTTAGTTCTTAATTTGTTTTCACATTTATAAACTGATACATAAAAAAGAAGTACAATTTTTGTTACAAGGGAGACAACTTGTATAGTCTTCAATCCGATATATGAGTTATTTCACGTAGTTGAATTAGACTTTGCGGTCAAAAGTAAAAAGGCGTTCATTTTACTAGTTATATGGGCGAGTAAAAGAAAAATAGTCTTTTCAAAATTTGTTTTGCCCTCGAAAGAGATTAAGAAAGTAATAAGTCGAAGCTTATATTACAGTAATACAATATCGCCAGTTTTGCTTCGGCTACAAGACTAGCTATTTACATACCTTCCAGATAAGAATGGTGTGCCACAAGGCCAGAAAGAAGGGGAGAGTAAGCCAGCGCCCCTAAAGAAAAAACACTCTGGTCTCTTAAAAAATGTCTGGATAGCCCCGTCAGCATTCAGCGGTCGGGGAGCCTCAGGCAGTTAGCATTAACTTTACTCCTACCCAAACATGGAAAGCAAGGCCTGGAAGAGTGGACCTCCTAGGACTATCGAGGACTAATACATCAGCGCGAAAGATAAAAGGCTACCGAGATGTTCTAGTCTCTGTCGGACTTATTGTCGAAAACGAATCTTCGATTGGTATATACCGGTCTGAGGTCTGCGACTCGATTCCCTGAGTGGATTACAGTAAAGGTATTAGCACTAGTACAGCCAGACAAAACCGACTTACACAGACGCAGAATTACGTAAACAGCCGAAAGAAATAACGAATGAAAAAAACTTCATTCAAAATCAAAACGAGGCAACGTTCAAAAAAAAGATGAAAATAATGAAACAAGATTCAAAGCAAGAAAAACACTCACCGTATGTTTATATTTACGAAAAAAATATTTATGTTTGTGTAGTATCAAAGGTAATTGATGCCCGTCTCACCCCTTTGATTAATGATGGAATGTTCTACATTCGTGTATATATTAAAGGTAAATATTTAATACTATTTGTGACAGTAAGCAACGAATAATTAAATAAAACTTATCCTTATGTTATGTTCGACTTCCAGTTTTTATTACAGTTTGACGAAAAAAATTAGTAAAACAATTGTTTTTATTTTTTTTCACGAGAAAGTTAAATCAAAAAATCTTTTTTTTTTGGTGCTGGTCCAGCTTTTTCAACCAGACAAAAAAGCGAACTGTTTTTTATTTATTTATCCTAACCCTAACTCTAACCTAACCCTAACCTAACCATAACCCTAACCCTAACCATAACCCTAACTCTAACCCTAACCTTAACCATTACCCTCACCCTCACCCTAACCCTAACCCCAACCCTAACCCTAACCGTAACCATTATCCTAACCCTTACCCTCACCCCAACCCTAACCCTAACCCTAACCCTAACCCCAACCATAAGCCTAACCTTAACCATTATCCTAACCCTAACCCTAACCCCAACCCTAACCCTAACCTTAACCATTATCCTAACCCTAACCCTCACCTCAACCTTAACACTAACCCTAACCCTAACCCCAACCATAAGCCTACCCCTAACCCTAACCTTTACCATTACCCTAACCATTACCCTAACCCTAACCCTAATCCTAACACTAACCCTAACCCTAACCCTACTTTTATTGTCGTTCTTACTTTTCTATTTCATATTTTTCCTTTTCTTTCGTCATTACTTTTCTTTTTTCCATCCTAACTTTTCTTCCCTCAATCCTACTTTTTCTTTCTTCCATTTCTTCTCTGCTATTCTTACTATTCTTTCATCTATCCTTCCATGTCTCCCCTCCATCTTTCCTTTTCTCCCACCCGTCCTTCTTGTAATTTCTTCCTTTTCTGCTTTTCACTTTACTCTACCCTACTCTGCAACCCAACGATCTGAATTATTTCCATCGGATATGCCGACGCAGTGCATCTTAATCGATAGATCAATAGCGAAATTTCGCCCAATGCACTTCAGTAGATAAGTAGAGAAATCGGCCGATGGTCAGTGCTTGTTGGTTCGACCTGTTCTTTCAAATAAAATTCAAAGGTCACAGCGCCCCTCCCTTCTTGACCTAACATATTTTTTACTCTACCCCTACCCAAAGAAATAATTTTAGTAAAACAAAAAGATTTTTGACCCCACCCACCAAATTTTTTTACCCTCCCCCATACATAGAAATATTTTAAGTTAAAAAAAATGCCGTCTCCTTAAAAAAATTTTTACCCTCCCCCAGACAAAAATATTTTTAGTTAAAAAATTAAAAAAAAATTTTTTTTTTACCCCATCCCCCAATTTTTTTATATTCCCCACATACATATAAATATGTGGAATTAAAAAAATATATATACATAAAAACGAATATAAAACGCCTGACTGGGAAAAAGACAAAAAACAAAATAATGAATAAATATATTTGTATAACAATAAAAATAAAATACATCGTTTGTGTCTTTATATGTATACTAACCGAAGTATCTGTTAACGCCGGGTTTCTCAACCCGTTCTCTTCTTGCACGTACGTTCAAATAAAAGAAAACATTTCTTTACTTTCAATCGCAATAAAATAATTTTTGGATTATTTGGATTATTCGGACTTCTGTTTTCATCTTTAGTGTTATTTTTTACGACGTTTCGGCCGATGTAACCTCCGACTTTCTTCAGGTAATCTTCTCCAACTCCGGAATATTTCTGTCGAACTCAGAACGGAATTTCGAACGGAACTCTTTATTTAATCCACGGGGTACCATGCTCTCGTTCCGTCAGCCATGACCGGGTAGAAGTCCTAAGTAATTCGCAATTGTAGAAGAATGTTACTTAAGACTGAATGTTTATTAGTACTTTCTCCGTTTTGCCACTGGTATGAATTTTGGGAACCTTTCCGGACGATTTAACCTCCAACCCTCTTCAGGAGAATCCTCTCGGACCCAGGAATCTGTACGGAATCTCGAACGGAACTCTTTATTTTAAGAAATTCCGTGCAGATTCCCGAGTTCGACAGAAAGATTCCCGAGTTCTACAAGATACACTTGAAGAAGATCGGAGGTTGCATCGGCCGAAACGTTGTAAAAATAACGCTAAAGATGAGAACAGTAGTCCGACAATTCAAATAATACATATCATCAATCTCATCTAAAAAATTCAGAAACAAAATAATTTTTGTTAAAAATTCATTATTAAGGTTGATGATGATGGTCGATGTCGGCTAAAAATAGCTTAAGCGATGTAGAAAAAAACACAACAATTATCTAGTGTGAGATTCGAACCCTGAAGGATGGCATACCATATCGGAACTTAAGGCGAACGCTTATCCACATGTACACTGATCAAACGTGTCACCAGTTATTCTTCAGAGTTTTATGATCTATTCCCTGCTTCCTTTGTTCCAGCTCGTTTGACTCGTTAGTCTAGTGGTCTTCATCAATTCGATGTTTGGATACTTCATTGTAATACAGCTTCCTATTCCAGTAGCTTCTTTCCAAGAACCGCAGGCTTGTGGAACTATCTTCCTGCTGACTGTTTTTCCCCTACCTATAGCCTTGGTCTTTTGAAGACTAAGGCCAATAGGCATCTCCTGTCTTTGCGATAATCATATTTGTTCTTGTCAGCTCTTTACATCAAGTAATATCACACAAAAAAAGTGTGATCTAAGAGCCACACTTAGCGCAGATTTGGAATCAGCACCTTCCGTCTGATGTCCTATCGATGTCGGGAGTTCTTTAATCTTATTTTTTTCTTGCAAAACTATTATTTAAAATTAAAAGTACGTAAAAATGACATTAGAAACAAATGTTCCGACATTTTAACGTTCCCTTTCCAGCCGACGGGACAAGATACTTATAATAATCGAAACAATTCTACTACCAGTAAGAACATTTTTTTTTCAAGATAATTTACCCAGAACACTGAGAATTTGGGTGAAAGTTTAGGGGGTCATCCTAAATTGGGAGCTGTGCAGCGAGATGCTTGTTGAGAATTGTAGGCTAGAAGACTTCTCACACCTGATAGTATCCTATATATCTATAAAGTTACAGTTCGCCCAGACATTGAGTAGTATTGTTGCCACATCTGGGCTGGTACACCATCCACTAGTCTCTCCCTCTTAGACAAGATCCCCCAAAAGAGTTGTTAATCTAATGGGTCCTTCAGTATCCACAAAGCTCCAGCCCCTGTCCCATCCTTGTAACGTTGTAACATTGTTCTTGTTTTACAAGTACTTCAATGGAGTGTGCTCCGATGAAGTTGCTGCTCAGGGGCCTCCTCGATGTAAATACAGTAGACCAATCCGACAATGATCTAAATCCCATCAATTCACTGTGGAGGCCCCCAAATTCCGGAGAGCCTTCTACTTCAATAGCTTCTTTCCTCGTGCTGCCGGCGGTTGGAACTCGCTCCCTGCTCCCCGTTTCCCTGATTGTACTGACATACAGATATTAAAAACTAATGTGAACAAGCATCTCGCTGTACAGCTTCCAATTTAGAATGACCCCTAAAGCTTTCACCATAATGCTCAGTAGCCCTTTACGTCTACAGTGGCAGCATGTCTTGTTTGGGGTGAACTATGTTTTTTTAAAAAAAAGTATCGATAAGTATGTATGGCTGAGTTCTTAGAGGATCGGTTATGCCAATGCAATCCAGCATAACATCCTGTTTTAAGTATTTTAAAGTAACATCATGAGTGATTGGCTGACCTCGATTAATTGTACGGATGGCCAATCGGATTATAATCGCTGAAAAATGAAGAAAAGAAAAGTATAACGTACTTATTTATTACTCAAAGCACGTACAATAATGATTGTGTAATAAAATAAATGAGCTACCATTAAAAACAAATCATAATGGCCAGAGATCAAGGCTAAACCGAACTGACCTTGTACAGCCTTGGTTGTACAGATACGAGAAAAAGGAAAGCACTTATTCAGCTCACGATTCGCTCAGCGGGTTTAATAGTTTATGGTTGTGATTTGACAAAAGACTTTACTTATTTATTCGTTCGCTTATAACCCCTGGTCATTTTGTGTCGTTTACTTAAGAAGAACTTTTTATTTTTAATAATAAAAAAGTGATTATTTGGTTGTTTCTTGACGTTTCTTTCAAGTAAATATGTTGAAATCATTATAGAGGAAAGATTACGAATAAAAAGTTATTATTTATTTTGTGTATCGTGGAAAAAGATAAAAAAAAGAAAAAAAAAAGGGTGTTTTTTTACGCAAATAATGTCCGAGGTAAGTTGGTTTACTTTTCTATAATCTGAGGATTCATTTGTTGATAAAATTCGGACTCTTGGCCTTTTGGCTATGATCAAAGTGTAGTATCTGTTCCGATGGATACTGCACCCCATAGACTGGTATTGTCTTGGCCTTCGGGGCTTGATTTACGCCGGTCTATGGCTCGGTCCTGTGCAGTTCTAGGAGGTCCACCCTCCCAGGCTTCGCCTCCCCTCTTTGGGGAGGAGTAAGTTTATTGCCTGAGGCGCCCCTACCGGGTAATGCCGACGGGGCTACCCAGGCAATTTTTAAACCCCACTTTCCCGACCCGACCTTGGGTCACATCTCACTTGTGGAGTAATATAAAAACTGGCCTTGTGTCTAACTCCTGGAGAGGAGTAAATCAATACTTTTACTATATACTGTTCCTCTTATCTTTTTTTATAAATAAAAACAGGTATGATTATTGGCTTTTTTTCTACGTGCTCGCAGAATGTGTAGTCCTCAATATACACTGCAATACCCCACACATTTAATATTAAATCCTCAATATATAGATAAATAGTATATATATATAGATATAGTCCTCAATATATAGATAAAAACACTGCAATACCCCACACATTTAATATTAAATCCTCAATATATAGATAAATAGTATATATATATAGATATAGTCCTCAATATATAGATAAAAACACTGCAATACCTCACACATTTAATATTAAATCCTCAATATATAGATAAATAGTATATATATATAGATATAGTCTTCAATATATAGATAAAAACACTGCAAGCACTAGCGTGTGCATGTGCTTATATGCTTGTGAGTAATTTAATGATAAATAATTAATAATAATAAATAAATAAGAAATAAATAAATACATCATCACATGAATAAATAAATAGGTAAATATATACGTCTTTTTTTGCATAAACTTATTTCTCAGTCCATCAACCAAACAAATTGAATTCATCTTGAAATAATAAACAAAACCATACTTTTATATTCTCAAAACATTTTGTTTCAAAAATTTGACGCGAGCACGTTCAAAACAGAAATAATATTTCCTATTTCCCTTTTTGTTTTTGAGCGTGACCTTGATTTCTTGCCCTCTCCTCCCACCACCCTAGCCCCCATCACCTCCCACACCTTCCCATCACACGACCCAGACAATCTTTGGCCTCCCGGCTTTCTCTCCTCAATGCTAAATTAAAAAGATTCAACAAGCCCATCTCGTATCCCCTCTCCTTTCATAATTCAAATTAATTCTAACCGCGACGATGTTCGCATCCAACCCCTTCCGGATTTATTGAAACAACCCTCCCACTTCCTATTGATTTTATACTCCAACCGCTACTTACCACTGCCACAATCTATTTGTATCTAATATTTCGATTTTTTTTTTGCTCAATTCAGTCGCATTTTGTCATTGTGATGTTTTCTTCAGAAAAATCTTCCTGAGGAAGTCTTATAATAAAAACGAAACGTTTATGAATACATGAATGATATTTTTTGATTTTACTTGTTCAATTCCCCCCCCCCCACACATATATATATATATATATATATATATATATATATATATATATATATATATATATATATATATATATATATATATATAAAGCTAAATGCAATGAAGAGAGACGGTTTCCAATCTCTCACTAATCCGGCTCTCTGCATTGCCTCCAGCCTTCTTAATACCGTTATTATCATTATTCTCAGCAATGCTTAAAGCAAAACACCATTCTCTTATATGTATATATATATATATATATATATATATATATATATATATATATAGAGAGAGAGAGAGAGAGAGAGAGAGAGAAAGACACAGAGAGAGAGAGAGAGAGAGAGAGAGAAAAGAGGGTAGTGTAGTATTAGTGCAGTTCCAACATTTTCAACATTTATTTATCATTTTGTTATTTTATCATTTTATAATCTTATATAATGCGTTTCAAGCGGTGATCCGCTCTCATCAGATATGTAAATCCATTATACATACAATAAGTAATAATTATTTATTCTAAATTAATATGTATGTATATTCACACGTATACTCATTACATCCGTAATTGTATTTGAATGGCCGAATACTCACAGTCAAAACCAAAGAGTTGGCATTAGCTTATAAAAGAGATGCGTCAATATCGATTCCTCTAGCGAAATTTAAATCTACATTTCTTTTGGAGAGATGACAAAATTCCCCCCCACCTCCACTAAAAAGAGACATTTTTTTAAATAAGGCTGCAAAATATTCATTTAAAAACATAGCTTCATATGTATTGTATACATTACACAATGTTCGATAGAGATATTTGACGTCACCGCCATATTTCAGCTGTCTCCAGCGAAACTATGAGCATCGTCTTCGAAATGAAATCCTTCACTCACGTTTCTGTATAAAAGGCAGCTAAATGTAATATAACATAAAAAGCAGCTAAATGTAAAATAATATCTGATAGAATTGATGAAAAAAAGGATACCATAAAGAAAAAATTGGAAAATTATTTCAATTTGATGTTTCGCTAAAACCCGTTTGTCTCATCAAAAATGGATTAACGTTTCTAATGACAGCAATTTCATTTAGTGAGCTTAACTAAACGAAGTATTAATCTGCTTTTGATTATCAGAATAATTCATGAGATAATTCAGAAAACAGTAAGGAGAGTGACAGTACTAATATATATATATATATATATATATATATATATATATATATATAGTAAGCAATGAAAATATATATGGCAATCAAGCTACACAGAGGCTCCCGTGTTTCATCCCCGAGGGGAATCGTCAGGCTAAATGCATGGAGTTATTTTTGTCAGGTGTTTTTATATACATAAATAAATTAATAATTAAATAAATAAATAAAAAACTGAACAAGTTAAAATTTAAAACCTAAAATAGAAATACAAGAAACCACGTGTTAAAATAAATTCGCCCACTGTATTGACACAACAAAGGAAACAGGATATAGGAAAATCCATTGTTAACAAAAAATAGGATAGGTATAGGAGCGTCACCAACAAAGCCTTTGTTCGCGGGAAGCCCAACGATTGGCTGAGGGAACAACAAAGAATCTGATTGGTTAACTAGCAAGCCATGTATTTTAGCCTGACGATTCCCCCCGGGGATGAAACACGGGAGCCTCCATGTAGCTTGATTGCCATATATATTTTCATTGCTCACTACCTAGCTCTACTTACGTATCGTAAATACTGAAAACTGATACATAAAAAATTATATCTCCTTATAATATTTTATGTGGATACATGAAGTACTAATATATATATATATATATATATATATATATATATATATATATATATATATATATATATATATATATATTGTATAGCCCCCTTTACTAAGGCTGGCCACTCTGAGTGAATTACATAACGAACAGTACTACTAGCTTCATTGCGAGACTAACAGGATTTGTTGTTGTTGATCACTATTCGCCGCTTGCTGTGAATACTCGCCGACTTGGTATTTACAAAGTTAAATTCCTCCTAAATTTTGAGCTGATTTCTGGTGGCCAACCGGTAACTCTCCTGACTTGCGAATCAGTGGCGATTTGTAATTGTAGTTCGCGCCCGTTTGAAATTAGCCTTCTTGCACTGAAGATTGCGTAAGCATGAAACATTGATGTCTGTAGGTAATAAATAATTAATATTTATTTATAAATATTATATATATATATATATATACAATGTATACATACCCACACATATATTTTTTTTATTTTTAAAAACACATATATATCTGTCTATCTACACAATGTTACAATGTTATGTAATACCGGTATCAAAATGGTCTGGTAGAAACTTCGCATGATATTATAATAATTCGGGAACTCTTCACTTCTTCAGAACTGTACTCATCTCAATTTCAAACGTGCATTTATATATATTTATGCAACATTGTTAAAAATCGCAGAATTCGTCTGTTAAATTATAGTTTCTTTATTTTTTCAATTTCTCTGATGTTTTTTTTTGTATTAAAATCAAAAGAATTATCAATGTTCCATATATATCACGAACGTGTTCGATTCTTCGTCGAATTATCCTCAGGTGTATATATATATATATATATATATATATATATATATATATATATATATATATATATATATATATATAAGTAAATATTAATTATTATTACTTACAGACTTCGATGTTTCATGCTTACGCAATCTTCAGTGTAGGGATCGAACCCGGTTTCCAAATCGCCACTGACTTGTAGGCCGGTGTCTTTCCCCTCGTCTGCCACATATATATGTGTGTGTGTGTGTGTGTGTGTGTGTGTGTGTGTGTGTGTGTGTGTGTGTGTGTACTGAGATTGAGAATAAGTAGGCCAGTGAAAGAGTGTGTGTGTGAGAGAGAGTGAGAGAGATAAGACTGAAATAGAGAGAGACAGGCAGACAGAGAGAGAGAGAGAGACAGACAGATCAAGAGTGAGAGAGAGAAATGGCTAGTGCACTTTTAGAGAGAAAGATATATATATATATATATATATATATATATATATTTATGTATATATACAGAGAGAGAGAGAGAGAGAGAGAGAGAGAGAGAAAGAGAGTGACTGCAAGGCTGTTATAAACAGATATAAAAAAAAACTATATAGAGAGAAATCTAGCTGGAGACTGAGAGAGACAACAGAAAAGCTTGAGAGAGAAAGAGACAGGGATTGACAAAACTGACGAATAGAAGTAAAGAAAAATATAAGGACAAGACCCAAAGACATAAGAAAAACGAAGGCATGAAACCGAAATCCCTTCCATCCAAGTAATCTTTAAGATAATCTTATCAAGTAATTCGATCAATCAGCTCCGTTTTCTTTCGTCTTAAATAAAGCAGAAAAATGCAACGATGCGCAGTTCGTATTGCCGACTTGCATCATTAATTTCCCCAATGCACGATCTAAGACTGATTATCATATTCGCATATCGAAATTATCGAATGAGTTGCGGCAAACGGAATGAAACAAAGAACAGAGCGCAGAATAAAATGGCGGATGTTGTCATTGGCGTCTTTTGCTCGGATTTTCACGTTCAGTCGATCGCACCGGGAGTTCTCCAAGTGCAAGCATCGATCTGGAGGCAAACACACTAGAATGAAATCGAATTTATAATTTTTTTTTTTTTTTTTCTTGAAATTTCAAAAAAGTTAAAATATGACTTATTATTGACTTCCCTATTATACATTTTCGGATATAACTGAATTCTCTCTCTATATATATATACCCTCTCTCTCATATATATATATATATATATATATATATATATATATATATATATATATATATATATATATATATATATATATATATATATATATATATATAAAATAGTACTAGTAAGAAAAAACAACGAACGCTGTAATCACCAATAAAAACAATTACATAAAAATACATTAAATATTCAAGTAATAAAAATAATACATATTTCAAGGCAAAGCGTCGTAGTACCCTGGCAAGACGCCGGACTATAGACATAAATATATTTATCTAAGTAAACCAACCTGAAACATTTGTCCATGGATTACGTTTATGAACGTATAAAATTAATAAAAATATTAACGAAAAATACGTTAAGGGCGACTAATAATGCAATTTTCTGAATCTTAATCACTCAGTTAGTGAAACAATCGAAATGGTAAGAGTAAGCAAAAACAACGAACGCTGCAAATACCAATAAAAACAATTACATAAAAATACATTAAATAGGTGATAAAAATCGTACATATTCCTAGGCAGAGCGTCGTAGTCCAATGGTAAATTGCTGGACTATAGACATCAAGTGCATTATGCCTATTGAATATATATATATATATATATATATATATATATATATATAGTGTGTCAGGTTGTATATGAAAAAAAAAGTGCTCGATCATATAAGAGAGCTAATATAATTTTTTTTTAGATACTGTATATTACATATTTCAGCAATGTACCGCGTTTTCATCCAAAAGGGCAGATTTACTAAAGATGTCTAAATCTGCCATTTTGGATGAAACCGCGGTACATTGCTGAAATATGTAATATACAGTATCTAAATAAATTATATATATATATATATATATATATATATATATATATATATATATATATATATATATATATATATATGACTGCAACTTCTTTACAGAAGAAGGCCATCTCTACAAAGATAGCAATGTCCGATTGCAGTCGCGCAAAGTGTTCAGCAGGCCCGGTTTATTTTTACCGATCTTAATCTCCGTGAGTCTTGTATGGATAAATGTACATGTAGATGGCCATGCTCTGCGTTTGTACGACACTCAGAGCACGCTCTCCTTCTACAAAGTCTGGTTCCAGTGACAAGCGCAGCAAAATAACGGAGAGACGATGTAGAGCGCAGGTTTCATATAAAGGTTTCCATGTCCTGGATGGATGATCTAAGAAAATCTAGTCATTCTCGCCGAGTAGGGTAGCATCGCGCATGGGTACTATACCGTGTAGTTTTACCCCCCGCTGATAATATATATATATATATATATATATATATATATATATATATATATATATATATATATATATATATTCAAAATAAAAATAATCCGAGTTCCACCGCTTTGAAAAGACAAGACTGTAATGCATATTTACTGAACGTTTTACATAATTAATACGGTTGGAACAAACGCGTATCCAACACAAAATAATTTTGTTTATTTTGATTTCGCTTCGCTTCTTTTTTGTTTTATATGCTAATCCGGGTTCCAACGTTCGAAAAGACAAGACTGTAATGCATATTAACTGAACTTTTACACAATTAATACGAAACTGTATGAAGACCTCCGGATTGACATGCGTGCCGGTTCGATCAAGAACTCGCGATTGAACCACGCAAAGTTTCGCATGGAGCACTCCGATTCGACACGCGTGCTGGTCCGATCGAGAACTTCTGATTGAAACACGTGCTCTTCAGACAGAAGAATTCCGGATTGTCAGGCGCTCCGATCCGATTGGGAACGCTAGATTGATACGTGCCATTGCCGCCAAACTTTTCCTTTGGACAAATTAAGTTTACCCGTTTGAGGATGAGTATTCCTCTAGTACACACACACACACACACACACACACACACACACACACACACACACACACACACACACACACACACACACACATATATATATATAAATATATATATATAAATATATATATATAAATATATATATATAAATATATATTAAACCGAAAGATTCCCGAGTTTGACAAGATACACATGAAGAAAGTACGAGGTTACACCGGCCGAAACGTTGGGAACAGTAGTCCGAATAATCCAAATAATACAAATCATCAATACTGATCTAAAAATATTCAGAAACATAATAATAGATGTGTATTAATGAAATCTTAATCTATTATATCTATTAACTAATCTTCCCGTCTAGACACACGTTCTCTATTAGCGGAAAAACGGATATTAACATACATATATATTTACAAAAAAACACCATTTCTTAATGATCGGTTAATCAGTTTAGGAGTGAATCCTGTGCATACAAATATATAAACACATACCGAACTTTCTATTATACGACAAGTGTGTTCGTGCGATTGTTTTCAGTAGCCTTTTCTTGCTTTGCGTAGATTTCTTTTGTCTTTGAGAGAAATGAAAATGCCAAACAACGTAGAAACTCTGCACTGCAGTGGCTTTGCACAATGGACACAAATTAGGCGATCCCTGCCAATTAGTCTTTAGAAAGTCAGTGTTTTCGAAAACAAGACGATCGGAAAGAACCAGCAGACCGTTTGAAAGTTCAGGAATTCACGGTAATTACGATGACGACATCCTCTGTAGTGCCGGCTCAACTCGTTAGCAGAAGTTTAGATACGGAGGCGTACGATATACCAGTGTCTTTTTAACCAGTGTACACCAACGAATAAAGAGGAAAGTGAACGGAGCATTGTATGTCTATATAAAAACATCAATTTCTGACTCATTCTTCAGAGGATCAACTAAAATGCCTCTCTTATAAGCGCACATAAGGTAAAGGTAAAGGTCGCATAGCCTGGACGCGCACGAGTGTCGTTGCCGACATCGCACACTGCCCATGGCCGTAGCGGCGGTGATTTGTTAAGAATCACCGTGTCTAGGGCACAGCATATGGAAGGCGGAGTCCATCCCTCTCCTTCCGCTGCCTTGAACCTTCCCTGAGCTTTACTGCTGGGTGGACAGAGGGAGTTTTCAGACCCGAAAATTCGCATGCCGTGAGTGGGATCGAACCCGGGTAGTCCAGCCCCAAAACAAGTGCTATAACCACTCGTCCACAGGCCCTCCCTCCAGCGCACATACACTTTCATATATAGGAGAGTTTGAATTACCTACTAGACACCATCCTCGAGTTCCTTCGGTATTTCTGTACGAAAGTTTGTCAGGGACACCTGCTATGAAGATACTTCCGTCTATAAGTAAACCCTGACACAATATTCAAAAATAACATGTTATTCAAAGTCTCTCGACACGGTTTCACACTTACTCATACGAAGTAATGGTGCACCTTATCCTAATACTGTTACATCAAGTAACAGCACTTAGCTGGATACTCCACCAGACTAGATGAATTCTTGTCCTAAAATCCGGTAAGCCAAAAGACCACAAGAAAGATATACTCTAACATAGAGGAAAAGTAATGTTCTTGACTTCTTAACTAACCCAAAGTTTGAGAAATAAAGGAGAACTTTAATAGAATATATCTCATATAGAGATCAAGTGTTATCCCCAGGAAATGGCCCCTTGATTTCTGAGGATTTCGACTGAAGTAAAATGACAGAAAAATATGTATAAATAAACGTATAGATGTATAAAACTTTGAAAAAAAAACCCCAGACAAAATACCTTTGTAAACCACGTTTAAGATGCGAATATTTTTTATTAAAAATCATTTTTTTTTATCTTGACTTTTTTTTCTTATTAATTTTGGACAGTAGCATGAACAGACAGTAGACCACATCATCGAGTCATGGCTTAAATATCGACCACCCAACAGCGAAGCCGGCATAGCTGCGCTAGACAACAAAACATTAACATGGCTTTTATCAACCGAGCTGGTGATCTAACAGTGAGATGCTGTGAAGCAAACGAAAGAAGAAGTAGCATGTCCATTTTAAGAGAAATGGAGTTTTGTTTCATAACAAATTTAAAGGTTTTACCATTAGTTCTTTCGTAATTAGTCGGGTCTTTTCTTCGTGATGTTGAAGCGATGGTCAGGTATTGTTGAACGATGTACGATGAACATTATTATATTTATGAACTTATAGGAGCGCGTAGACGTTTATAGGATAATAAAATTGGTAAAAGTTATTAGAAAACATCTTTTAGAAATTTAAAACTTTGAATGTTAGACAAAGTATTGATGTATATATAAATATGTATTATTGTTAAATATATTCCTATAATATGTTTGTGGGTGTACTAGCGATAGGCGCAGTTAGAGTACAATTATTAAAGTATAAATGCTCAACATCAAGAGATAGAGCTAGTAAAATATACACACTTGTATATATATATATAATAATCCAGGCTAGACAAACATCTACAGGAAAGTAATCCAAAGAAATTCAACCGGGCTCATAAAAAGTGCTCAGTATCAAATAAAGCTTTTATATATGATTATTTTTATTTTTATTTTTATATTTACTTACACACACATATACACAATCTGCGACACTGGCATGTCGATATTATCGATCAACAGCTGTTATAAACTGAGATCTCATTAGGCAGAGTTAAAATCAGATCTTAACCATAGATGATATTTGGAAAAAATGAAATGGGGAGAAAAGAAAAAAAAGAAAATTAAAATTTGGAAAGTCACGTGGTTGGGACAGTTAAAAATCAAAATCAAAAATAATATAAAGTAAAAATATATAAAATACAATATAAAATATAAAATATAAAATGAAATAAAAATTAAAAAATATATATGTACATGTGTAAATCAAAATAATCATATATATATATATATATATATATATATATATATATATATATATATGTATGTGTGTGTGTGTGTGTGTGTGAAAAAGACAAGCAGAAAACAGATTTAAATACATGAGAAAAACAAGAAACGAGAGATGTGACCGGGTTCGCTCGTATCAACGAACGTCTTCAGCAAAAGTGAAGATTAAAAAAAAATTTCAATAGCAGCACAGACATAGAAAAAGGAATAAAACGCACAGCGAGATGTGATTGGTCAATACGAGACATTTTGACAAGTATGAGAGAGATTTTTGGCAAGTAGGTGATATTATTTCGCACCTACAAGCTAGATTGGAATTTCATATGACCACACAAATCCCAATACTAGCTCGTAAAGGCCGAGCTGAGCTAATAACGTATATATAGAGAAAATATAAAGATAAACACCGAATAAATTTAGCTAACTCAGCATTTAAACGAGAATATTAATGCATAAAATGTAAACAAAATAAACTAAGCAAACGCTACAAGACGCACACAGACAAGTTTTCTCTTAATTTAGATCTAACATATAAAGTTATCTTATCGGATTGCGGAAACATGGTTGTCGTGATTGTAACAATAGGTCTAGTCATAATAATAGTAGTAATAATAGTAATAGTAATAATAATAATAATAGTAACAGTAGTAGTAATAATATATTACATATATATACAGTTACGCGCATATATATGCACACACATGCAAACACAGAGAAGCTTATAATGGCCCCCCAAAACCAGGGCCTGATGACAAATGCGTCTAAAAAGATGGCTGGTCTCAGTCAGGACAACGAGTGCAGGTTTTGCCACACTGAAGTGGAGAGTGTGAGCCACCTGATATCGAGTTGCAAAATCATGTTGGCAGATGGCTCCTATACAGCACGACATAATGGAGTGTGCAGGTACCTCCACTGGACCATCTGTAAGAAACTGAATATCAGGTGTAGCAGCAGGCCCTGGGAACATCTACCTGAGAGAACTGTGGGGAATGAGACACACATTATCCATTATGACCATGAAATCCCCACAGCTACCTATCTGGAAAACGCAGCTGTCAAACCTGACATTGTCATATGGAACAAGAGAGAGAGAGAGAGAGAGTGACAACTTTGGTTGAGGTCAGTGTCCCTAATGATGGGGGCCTAAACAGAGCTAAAATGGATAAAATAAAATATCAAGGTCTAATGTATGATATGAGAAAGAAACTGGAACCTCAAAGAGATCTCCATCATTCCAGTTATCATAGGAGCCATTGGATTTATGAAGAAGAACTTGAAAAAGTATTTAGCAAGTATATCTGGTGAACCAAGTGCAAAAGAAATCCAAACAACTGCACTCAAGGGAACATCCAGAATACTGAAAAGAGCTCTCGGTTGGAGTCTGTAAATAGCGGGTGATCGTATGGCATTTGGAAGAATGCCCAGTCCCCAGCAAATGAATAAAAATAAAATAAAAAAAAAAGACAGAAACAAATAATCTGCAATCGCGTCGTTGAGTATTGATTTACTCCTCTCCAGGAGTTAGGCACAAGGCCAATTTTTATCTTACTCCCACAAGTAAGATGTGACCCAAGGTCGGGCCGGGAAAGTGGGGTTTAAAAATTGTCTGGGCAGCCCCGTCGGCATTCCCCGGTAGGGGCGCCTCAGGCAATAAGCAATAAACTTACTCCTCCCCAAAGAGGGGAGGCGAAGCCTGGGAGGGTGGACCTCCTAGAACTGCGCAGGGCAGACCCATAGACCGGCGTAAATCAAGCCCAGAAGGCCAATACAGTACCAGTCTATGGGGTGCAGTATCCATCGGAACAGATACTACACTTTGATCTTAGCCAAAAGGGGCGTCGTTGAGTATTGATTTACTCCTCTCCAGGAGTTAGGCACAAGGCCAGTTTTTATCTTACTCTCACAAGTAAGATGTGACCCAAGGTCGGGTCGGGAAAGTGGGGTTTAAAAATTGCCTGGGAAGCCCCGTCGGCATTCCCCGGTAGGGGCGCCTCAGGCAGTAAGCAATAAACTTACTCCTCCCTAAAGAGGGGAGGTAAATCCTGGGAGGGTGGACCTCCTAGAACTGCACAGGACAGACCCATAGACAGGCGTAAATCAAGCCCCGAAGGCCAAGACAATACCAGTCTATGGGGTGCAGTATCCATCGGAACAGATACTACACTTTGATCTTAGCCAAAAGGCCAATTGAGTAGCTCGTCGAAAATAACGGCATCATCATCTATTTCAGGGCGGGAATATTATTATCTATTTAGTTGATGTCAGTGTATTTTAGTCATCTTTGAAATTTAGATCGACTGATTTGTATTTTCATGCTTTCATCTCGCCTGAAGGAGACGACAAGTGCACACCACGCATTTTTCGCCGTTGTTTTTTTTTTTCATGTGTTTACGTTTTGACTAGTGAAACACTAGGTCAGATAGTGTGCAAGGGTATAGGCAAAAATAATAAAGACTGTGTTGCGCCAATATTCTAACGCAAAGAACCGTTACTTCAAAATCCTATATATTTTTTGGTTTTTCATCTTCCCTCTCCTCCCTCCATCCCTCGCCCCTCTCTTTCCCCCTCTTTCTTTCTTTCTTCTGACTTTCTCTTTCCTTTCTCTCTTTCTTGAAAATACAACCTCTATTCGCTAGCTTTATCTTTCGATAATTTTTATTTAGCCTGACTTATCTTCCATCATTCCCCTTCCTACGCACCCCTTCCATCAACCGCATCCCTCCCTTATCTGCCTTCTTCTTATCAATCATCTCTCTCCTTCTCTCTCTCTCTCTCTCTCTCTCTCTAAATATATATATATATATATATATATATATATATATATATATATATATAGTGTGTTAGAGTGAAATAAATTCCAGAAGGAAATCCGAGTATGAGAGCTCAATGTAATACACAGAGCAAGAATAGAATAAAATAATCACATACTCACCGGTGCAATAATTTATTTCGACCCTACGGCCTTTATATTTATATATATATATATATATATATATATATATATATATATATATATATATATATATATATATACATATATATATATATATATATATATATATATATATATATATATATATATATATATATATATATTAGTATTTCATGTATCCACATAAGGAGATATAATTTTTTATGTATCAATTTTCAGTATTTACTTCAACAGTGCTCGATACGTAAGTAGAGCTAGGTAGTAAGCTATGAAAATATATTTATGGCAATTAAGCTACACAGAGGCTCTCGCGTTTCATCTCCAGGGGGAATCCTCAGGCATTTTAGCCTGAAGATTCCCCCGGGGATGAAACGCGGGAGCCTCTGTGTAGCTTAATTGCCATAATATATTTTTATAGCTTACTATATATATATATATATATATATATATATATATATATATATATATATATATATATATATGTTATATGTTTTTGTACCTACAGACGATATTGTTCTGTTTTTTTACCCTGATCAGTGCAGGAGTGGTGGTTGCAGGCGATTGTATGTGCTCGAACGCAGTTCGAAGATTCAGCCTAGAATCACAAGCCTATGCCCACGCGATCACGAGAAATCGCCACAGACAGTGGTTGAATTTAACGTACACTTACCCGCGAGGCGGGGGCAAGCGCCATTTTTGTCGAAAGTCTTCGACACTCGAGCGGAACTTTGCCTAATTGCAAGGATAACAACATTCTTGTCATTTAAAACAGGGCTCTATTATTAAGACTATCAAATCTCAAAGGGGCATTCGCTGTAAATATTTTTAAATATTAGAGTGTTTTTGTACCTACAGACGATATCGTAGCAATATATATATATAT
>OY744538.1:90556364-90571364 GCA_963556195.1 Sepiola atlantica | reverse complement strand
GATGGAAATATATATAATACAATTTTTTTTTTAGATATAGTAATACCATGATAGGAAAATATAATTGAAATAATAATTTAAAAAAACAAAAAACACAAAAAAACTAATGTCTCCAAAGTATCCGGAGCCAAATAAGTGTAGAATAAAGACTACGGATTGTGATATACGGCGTTGCCCGGGTGTATAACATTCACAGGTATTCTTCAGATATGTCTTTTTATTCAATGGGCACTATCAATTAGATTGATCTTCCATCGATACCTTCGGTTTCACGAAACACACTGGAAACATAACTCGCAGATATAGATACCAAATGTGACTAATTAATCATGCATAAAATTCATATGATCTTACATGAATAATTGAGAACTCTTGTTATTTCTCCTATAATACTATTACACTATATATATATATACATATATATATATATATATATATATATACACACACACACACACACACACACACATATATATATATATATATATATATATATATATATATATATATATATATATAATGATTATTTAAATTCCAATTACCAACATTCAGTCTTAACTAATATTATTTATTTTTTGCAATGTCAGAATTCTTTTCGCAACTTTCAATATGCTACAATTAAGCAAAATTACGCGCTGCTCTTCAGAAACCACAGTAAAAAATGAATACAGATTTTATATCATACAAAAGATTCATTAAAAAAAAAGGATAAAGCTGACAAAACTCACGCGATATCCCGCCCCCAATAATAGGTATCAAGGCCCGAAGGTGAAGACGATACCGGTGTAAGGGGTGTAGCATCAATCGGAAATGATACTGCACTTTGATCTCAGCTAAAAGGCCGATAAATCTATCTATCTATCTATCTATCTATCTATCTATCTATCTATCTATCTATCTATCTATCTATTTATATTTCTTTCTCTCTCTCTATATATATATATTTATATAATATTTATATATATATAAAATATATATACATATATATATATATATATATATATATATATATATATATATATATATATATATATATGAAATTAAAAATGGAACAGTGGAAGACCCATAAGCTCAACGTTTAGCCCAATGTGATGTGGGCTTTTTCAAGAGCGGATGAAAAGTGTGCTAAAAATGATAAAAGACGGGAAGGTCATATAATTGGGGAATATATATATATATATATATATATATATATATATATATATATATATATATATATTATGTTTGTATAATTATATGCTGACATTTTGCACACTTATTTCTGACACTTTACATATTTGCATATATTTCCCTCCATTCAAACCCTACCAGTACATAATATATATATATATATATATATATATATATATATATATATATATATATATATATATCCCCCAATTATATGACCTTCCCGTCTTTTATCATTTTTAGCACACTTTTCATCCGCTCTTGAAAAGCCCACATCACATCGGGCGAAACGTTGAGCTTATGGGTCTTCCACGGTTCTATTTTTAATTTCATCCTGTTGGATTGTTTTATCCTTTTATCTACCTATATATATATAATAATGGTAATAATCCAGGTGAAAAATATCCACAGGGTGGTAATCCAGAGAATTTTAACCGGGTTTATAAAAAATGCTCAATATCAAAATAGAACTTTATATATGATAATTTTATTTACACAGACATGTACAAAATCTGCGACACTGGCATGTCGATCTTATCGATCAACAGTTACTATAAACTAAGATCTCATCAGGCAGAGTTAGAATCCGATCTTTACCTCAGATCATATTTGGAGAGAACCTCTCCAAATATGATCTGAGGTTAAGATCGGATTTTAACTCTGCCTGATGAGATCTTAGTTTATAGTAACTGTTGATCGATAACATCGACATGCCAGTGTCTCAGATTTTGTACATGTCTGTGTAAATAAAATTATCATATATATATATATATATATATATATATATATATATATATATTTATATATCCACATATGTGTGTGTGAGTATGTTTTCAATGTTGTTATCGGGATGGCTGTTGATAATAGGCTCTCGTCGGCTTTTTAAATATCCCAATCAATAATCTTATAAAAAGCCTCTGACAACTAAATCTAACCCCTGAGTTTCTTGTGGCAGAAGTAAATTGGAACGGAGATGGGAAACAGTGACGGAACGGGCACTGGTCTCTTAAAATAGTTTGATCCGGACTGAAAGAGCTCGTTAGTTTGCCTGTCTACAAAAAGAATCTCTGATTACAGAACCCAGCGCCAATGGGCTACTCAGCCGGGTCTGTGGCAATCAATTTAAGAGTAGGAAAACTGTTGTAAGTTATGTGGTCACTGTGTATTGCCAAATGTTAGATATTCGGCGAGTAGACCCACTGGTATATAAAATGGTTAGTTGAGAATAACAGAAAATGAAAGGTCAGCCGGGGTCAACTTGATGAACTCTAGGTGACGATTGCGAGACTGTAGGAATTAAAAGAAAGGAAAACAGAAAGAGAGAGAAAGAGAGAGAGGGGGGGTGAGAGAGGGAGAGAGAGAGTACAGTGATTTTTTTCTCTCTATCTCTCTCTGTCTCTGTCTCACCTCACTGGTCAGTGATTTAAAACGAATATCAAGTTGAATAAACCTCCTCTGTCTTACATTAGTTTTGTCTCGACTTAGTTCTTTTGAAAATATAAATAAGGATCTTTAATTTCTGAACAACAGGCTCTCAGTCTAGAAGGATTACTGAGAAACGCATACATGAAGATGTATGATATGAAAAGAAACTGGAACCTCAAAGAGATCTCCATCATTCCAGTTATCAGGGGAGCCTCTGGCCTCACGAAGATGAACTTAAAAAAGTATTTGGTAAGTATACCTGGTGAACCAAGTGCAAGAGAAATTAAAACAACTGCAATTTAGGAAACAGCAAGAATCCTGAAAAGAGCTCTCGGTTGGAGTCTGTAAATAGCGGGTGATTGTATGGCATTTGGAAAGAATGCCCTGTCCCAAGCAAATAACAGAAAATGAAAAAAAAAAATGCAACTTCAAAGGTATGAATATAATTTGTGAACTTTACAGGTTCTGTAACGATTACGAAAACTCGGTTTTCTGCATGTATGGCACAAGATCGAAACGCAACACGATCACCTTGCGTTGATATTTCTAAAGGTCATAATCATGGAGTCCCAGAGACTAGTAATCGTGTTGTTTAATCTTTTTCACTATAATCAAATTATTCACAATAACATCTGGCGCCCCATAACATTTGAATGTATGATGTTTGGCTCCACCTGTGCTACAGACCATGCAGATCTGCAACTTGACTAAAACGCCACTCACAACGCTACAGACGAGGAAGAAGTGACAGCGAAAAGAAGTGATAAGACTGCCATCACCTGTGTCATGTATATTGAACTAGCAGGGCTACCCGGCGTTGCCCGGGGTAAAAGTGTAACATATTTCTATTAAAACTTCTAACTCTTTACCACTCTCTATCCGTCTCTCTCTCTCTCTGTTTCTTGCTTCCGCCACCCTTCCCCCCTATTTTCCCTCTGCTCAGTCCATTCATTTCCCTGGACATACAACAACACGTACACACAGACAACTTTCTTTTATTTCGATTCTTTGAATAATAAGAGAAAAAATTAGAGTTACTTTACTTTAGTACATGAGAATCTCTGGAAAACCGACACCCCCAGATAAAATCTGTGCCAGTTTAGAGCTAAAGAATAGATATTTTTTCTAAATTTGAGATTTTAATCATCCGGGCAACGCTGATATACAATATACCAATTTTATTGCTGTTTGTATCGTAGTTATGGAGTTTTAGCTGGACACACGCACACACATACACACAGACAGAGTTTGAATTACCTACTAGAAACCATCTTCGAGTATCTTCGGTCTCTCTGTACAAGGGTTTGTCAGCACAACATGACATGAGGATACTTACAACTACAAGTAAACCCTGACCAAATATTCCAAATAACATAGTATTCGAAGCCCAAATAAGATCTCTTTAACACGGCTATACACTGCATCACATGAGGAATGGTGCTCCTTCGTCTAATGCTGTTACCTCAAGTAACAGCATTTAGCTGTATACTCTACTAGACTAGATGAATTCTTGTCCTGGAATCCGGTAAAACCAAGGGACCACAAGAAAGATATATTATAACATACTTGCCTAGTCAATTGGGGAGATGAAAAGTAATGTTATTGATTTCTAACTAAAAGTTTGAGAAATAAATGAGAACTTTAATAGAATATTCGAATATCTATGTTTCTCATACAGAGATCAAGTGTTTGCCCCAGGAAGGGACCCCTTGATTTCTGAGGACTTCGACTGAAGTAAAATGAAACAAAGAAAATGTATAAAAAAACGTATAGATGTAAAACCCCGAGACAAAATGCCTTTGTAAACCACGTTTAAGATGCGAATATTTTTACTAAAAATCATTTCTTTTTTATCTTGACTTTTATTTTCTTATTAATTTTGGACAGTAGCATGTCATCTTCAGAGAAATGGAGGTTTGTTTCACAACAAAATTAAAGGTTTTACCATGATTGTTTTCATAATTAGTCGGGTCTTTTCTTCGTGATGTTGAAGCGACGGTCAGGTGTTGTTGAACGATGTACGATGAAAAACATCTCTTTATATGAACTTATAAGAGAGCGTGGGCGCTAAAGGAATAAAAAGAAATTGACAATAGTTCTTAGAAAACATCTTTTAAGAAATTTAAAACTTTGATTAAACATGAATGTTTTTGCACAAAGTTAAGCTATTAATTTTTTTTATCTTAGTTTAAAAATATCGACAAAAAAGTTTGATGGAAAAATATTTTGCAGAGGTTAGATGATGCTGGTCATGCTTCATTTTTTGAATAAAAAAGGTGTTTTTTTATTTTAGTTTAAAAATATCGACAAAAAAGTTTGATGGAAAAATATTTTGCAGAGGTTAGATGATGCTGGTCATGCTTCATTTTTTGAATAAAAAAGGTGTTTTTTTATTTTAGTTTAAAAATATCGACAAAAAAGTTTGATGGAAAAATATTTTGCAGAGGTTAGATGATGCTGGTCATGCTTCATTTTTTGAATAAAAAAGGTGTTTTTTTATTTTAGTTTAAAAATATCGACAAAAAAGTTTGATGGAAAAATATTTTGCAGAGGTTAGATGATGCTGGTCATGCTTCATTTTTTGAATAAAAAAGGTGTTTTTTTATTTTAGTTTAAAAATATCGACAAAAAAGTTTGATGGAAAAATATTTTGCAGAGGTTAGATGATGCTGGTCATGCTTCATTTTTTGAATAAAAAAGGTGTTTTTTTATTTTAGTTTAAAAATATCGACAAAAAAGTTTGATGGAAAAATATTTTGCAGAGGTTAGATGATGCTGGTCATGCTTCATTTTTTGAATAAAAAAGGTGTTTTTTTATTTTAGTTTAAAAATATCGACAAAAAAGTTTGATGGAAAAATATTTTGCAGAGGTTAGATGATGCTGGTCATGCTTCATTTTTTGAATAAAAAAGGTGTTTTTTTATTTTAGTTTAAAAATATCGACAAATAAGTTTGATGGAAAAATATTTTGCAGAGGTTAGATGATGCTGGTCATGCTTCATTTTTTGAATAAAAAAGGTGTTTTTTTATTTTAGTTTAAAAATATCGACAAAAAAGTTTGTTGGAAAAATATTTTGCAGAGGTTAGATGATGCTGGTCATGCTTCATTTTTTGAATAAAAAAGGTGTGTTTTTTATTTTAGTTTAAATCGATTGAAAATCTATGAAAGTAACATTGAAGAAAAAGTTTGCTTATTTGTTAACGACTTTTCTAACTATTATAAGGTCATCCAAGGTCATTTCACCCTTTCTTTTCTCGATTCAGACAGTTTTTACAATGTTTCTTCTTTGTGAATCCGTTTTTAGACTGTGGTATTTCACTATTCATGATGTGCGAGCATTCTTGTTTGATCTTTGGATTTTTATTCGACCAATTCTTTTGAAGTGAGTTTTTCAAATTGCTTGCTTGGTGACAAGGTAATAATCATTTCTATGCAAATTAATTAACATTTCGTTCTTGTCAGATGTTATTTTGTTAATACTGGATTTCAAAAAAAATCTTTTTTCATTTATTTATTTATTTATTTATTTATTAACAAAATATGTTGGTATAAATTAGTTTCTTTATAAAAACCCAATTATTGGAAAAAAATCTATATTTTCGAATAATGTTTTTATATTTGTTACTTCGAAATATTTGCTGTGTATACATGCGTATTATTTTTGCATTTGATTAAAGAGAAGACACTGAGAAGAGTATATATATATATATATATATATATATATATATATATATATATATATATATATATATATATATATATATATATATATATATATATATATAAGAAGAGTTCGAATTCAAAACGCGATAAATCCAATTTGTCTAAATTAAGACATTGAACAATACCAGGACAAACACATTTAATCTTCTTTTAATTAAAAGTCAAAAGAAATTATGCCGGTATCATATTACGTAAAACATACTTTTGATATGTAATCCAGTTTTGAGATACAACACTTTTTGTAGTGATAGCGTCGTAATTTTAAAATGGCGTTTATCGCGTTTTGCACTCGAACTCTTCATATATATATATATATATATATATATATATATATATATATATATATATATATATATATATATATATATATATATATATGTGTATTAACACAGCATGGCGTCACTTGCTTATAATGCATCATTCCTTCCCTTAATAGAAGTAGAATGCCTCGACGTCAAAGCCGCCGTTAAAGTGTTAAAAGTATGTTTTAAAAAATATCCTTAAAAGTAGAGCACTGTAATTGGTAGTATTAACACAGCATGACGTCACTTGCTTATAATGCATCATTCCTTCCCTTAATAGAAGTAGAATGCCTCGACGTCAAAGCCGCCGTTAAAGTGTTAAAATTATCATAGTTTATTCGCTGTTTACAATTGGCCCAGCGATTAGCGACGTCGGACTGGAGTTGAAAAATACTTGAAATCCGGGGTTTCGAATCGCATGACCGGTAGTGAATAGTCATATCTCTATGCTGATGAGTCCCGATTGAAAAAGGACGAAACGTATACGTACATAGATAATAAACTATAACAAATATTATATATATATATATATATATATATATATATATATATATATATATATATATAATAAATATTTGTTATTGTTTATTATCTATGTACGTATACGTTTCGTCCTTTTTCAATCGGGACTATAATAATGGTTATAATCCAGGTAAAAAATATCCATAGGGTGGTAATCCAGATAATTTTACCGGGTTTATAAAAAGTGCTCGATATCAAAATAGAGCTTTTTATATGATGATTTTATTTACACAGACATGTACAAAATCTGCGACACTGGCATGTCGATGTTATCGATCAACAGTTACAATAAACTGAGATCTGCTCAGGCAAAGGTTCTCTCCAAATATGATCTGAGGTTAAGATCGGATTCTAACTCTTCCTATATATATATATATATATATATATATATATATATATATATATATATATAGTAGTAAGCTATAGGAAATATATTTATGACAATTAAGATACACAGAAGCGTCCGCGTTTCATCCCCGTAGGGAATCGTCATGCTAAAGTGGATAGAATTCGTGTTACTGAGTGTTTTTATATCCATGTGATGTTTAGTTTAGCTAGTTAACCAATCAGATTCATCGTTATTCTCTCCCATAGGTTAATGTTTTCATTAGCACATGACAGGGCTAGACAATTGACTAAAGCGATAATGAATTTCAGCGTTTTAGGACAGATTCAGTCTCTCGAAGGACTAAAAATATTAAAGAAACTGTTTTTTTCTTCCCTAACCCTTAATCCAGATCCCTAGCTATCATGAAAAAAAAAACTTGTTTTTTAACCCTAACCCCTAAAATAATTTTTTTTTTAAATGGGTTTTTGTTTGACCCTAACGTAACCCTAACTTAGTAGGTATGGTTCAAAACCTGTACCAGTACAAAAAACACTTTATCGAAATAAAAGAAAAACAATAATAATTAAACAAACGTCAACTTTTTTTTTAATAAAAAATCTTTCTTGTAAAAAAATAAAATATATAATAGTTATCCCGTTTGATAGCATCGTCTCGTTTGGATTTTGACTCCGGGACGTTTTTCTTCCGGCTGTTGATGTGAATAGCCGGAAGATGCCGACGAAACGTCGGTTTCGCATGGGTCACAAACTTTACCAGTACTTAAACACACACACCCACACACACATATATATATATCTTCATTTAGCCTGAAGATTCCCCCGGGGATGAAACGCGGGAGCCTCTGTGTAGCTTGATTGCCATATATATTTTCATTGCTTACTATATATATATATATATATATATATATATATATATATATATATATATATATATATATATATATATATATATGTATGTATATATATATATATATATATATGTATATATATATATATATATATATATATATATGTATATATATATATATATATATATATATATATATATATATATATGTATATATGTATATCCATATATGCAAAGTACACATACATTTGCATATATAAACCTAGATATATGCCCTAACATATATACAAATAAGGTAAACAAATAGTTGGGTGTATCTACAACAGTTGCACGTATACAAATGATAAATAGACCCATATTAGCCACGACAGCCACTAAGTGATTTTATGACACATAGGTGTGAACAAATATTGGACTCCATTAAGTCGGCCGGTTAAAATGAATGTCTTGAAACAACGTTAGCGGAATGCAGATCCTGCAATGGCCGGTAAATGCATTCGCGTCTTGACAGACAATGGTGAATCGACACGAAAATTGAACTACAATTTTCTGATGTGCAAGTAACACTTGCGTCTCACATGAGTGCATATGAATTACGGATATCGCTCGGCAATCAAATGTTGTATGGCTGATCGATGAGGAACCTATCACATTGTCCGCCTTTCTCGTGGTTAAAGGGTTGATTATTTCCCCCGGTTGGGTAGCTTTACATATTCTTGATGCGTGACACCGAACACAATTCAAATGTTTGGCTATAATATTATCTACCTAAACTATGTGGATATCCATATTTCCTTAACTGAGAGTTTTGTCCGTCTGGTTGGCGACGGTGGTGTAGTTCATAACGACGCGGATTAACAACCTAGGTGTACCGAGTTCGAATCCAGTCGCTTCCATATCACAACTTTTATTTATGGATATTACCAACCTTCGCGTTTGTTCCATCAACGTTTAGGCTGATAAGATTGTAGGGGAAACAGACATTCATTTACTTTTTGTTTTAATCGAAATCGCTCGAGACAAGACATGAAGCGACTTGATGTAAGAAGCTGAAAAAATACTACTTCAAGAGCAAAAACTAGCCTACGATAAGTGTTAGATGGATAGATTTTGACCCAGAAAACAGCAATTATTCCCACTTTGTCAGAAACATCGCTCATGGAATGTGAGGACTAATGACAAAATAAGGGAAGCGAGAGTTACGAGGCTGCCGAAAGTTAACTCAAAGTTCACTTTCTAGATTTAAGAAATCTAGTGGGGATTATTTCTTCTCTTCCCTACAACCTCTTTCTCATGAAAAATACGTTGCTAGTCTCTTTCTACTCTATCGTTATTTCAATGGAAGGTGCTCGACTGATCTCCAATCTCTTCTCTTCCCTACAACCCCTTTCTCATGAAAAAGACGTTGCTAGTCTCTTTCTACTCTATCGTTATTTCCATGGAAGGTGCTCGACTGACCTCCAATCTCTTCTCTTCCCTACAACCCCTTTCTCATGAAAAAGACGTTGCTAGTCTCTTTCTACTCTATCGTTATTTCCATGGAAGGTGCTCGACTGACCTCCAATCTCTTCCCTACAACCTCTTTCTTGTGAAAGAGACGCTGCTAGTCTCTTTCTACTCTATCGTTATTTCAATGGAAGGTGCACGACTGACCTCCAATCTCTTCTCTTCCCTACAACCCCTTTCTCATGAAAAATACGTTGCTAGTCTCTTTCTACTCTATCGTTATTTCAATGGAAGGTGCTCGACTGACCTCCAATCTCTTCTCTTCCCTATAACCTCTTTCTCGTGAAACAGACGTTGCTAGTCTCTTTCTACTCTATCGTTATTTCAATAGAAAGTGATCGACATTGGTTATTCCTTGTAAAGTATTAACACCAAATGACTGATTTTATTACCACAACAGAAAAATAACATCCAAGATAAGAAAAATAGTCAAGATGATACAACTAAGGCAAAAATACAATAGTTTTATATGTATTAAAATATACAAAATTCACATATCAACTTGCGGGAAAGTCGAAAAATATTCCGAGATTAAATCTTTGCAGTGATAAAAGTTTGTTAATTATTTTTGAGGTGTGATATATGTGATACGCAGGGTCTGCTGTCTATAGCAAGATTTAAGTGTGTCTGATTATTGTAAGACGTATTTGTGACAGTGGCATGTAAGTGTGAAAAGCTTAATGGTAGTCTCTGTGAAAAGATTTCAACATAAAGTGTGCTCTCCCACTGGAGAATCATGCACATATATAATCATACAAAGGTTCAAATGGCCTATTATTAGTGGTAGAGTAGTTGGTTGTTTTTGCTTTAGTAAGAAGCTATATCAAAAACTATTTCTAAAAGAAGTTATAGAAAAAAATAATGGTTACATTAAAAGTTTTACGTAGTGGGTAAAATTACTATCTACAAGATTTAGTCAGATTGGTATTCTAAACTTAAAAACATTTGATAAAAGTTTTAAGCAGAATTGTAAAGAATTATTGGAATATAAAGCTTAGATATCTAAAACAGAATTGATACCCTAGGAAGAGGCAGAAAAAGCAAACCTCATAAAAAGTGAATCATACTCACCACAAGGCACGATTTAGGTATAATTATGTTATATGGTCGAAGCCGAGTGAAATGCTCAGTTCTGTGTCTATCTTACGACATATCAACACTTGGGGGTCATTTAATCCCAGAACCATACCTATTAGAAACAATTAATTTAATCCTAAACGGACATAATCAATTATTTTACCCATAGCTTGGAAGAGATGTTCATACCTTTTACAACTGTATTACACTGTACATTAATAAAATACAACTGACTCGATTTGAACTCGGCTCAGCCGATTCCATAGCACAGGTCAGTATCAATTTTAATGTTGGATTAGTAATCTACATTAAATCGTTTAATCGAATAATGCACAGTTTCGGCACGCATTCCCTCTTATTCTCATCTACGCAACTCTTCCTTCGCCTTGAGATGATCTTCGAAAAGCAGGCATCCTTATGCGGGTATTGGTTCTCTGGTCTAACCGAAATACTAAAACAGTTCTGCTAAAAGACATGATGTCTGTGTTGCATGAGACGCGATTCCAAAGCACTCGCTGACGAAACGAAAATAGTAACATATTTGCATATCTCTATGCCATCCAAAAAATTGGAGGGCGCCACCGGCTCATACAAATACATTCCCGAATGGCGATTAACAGAATCCTATAACTCAACCTTGTCATTAAACATTTACACATTTATGTATCATATAATCACTCGGCTCCATTGTTATATAAATAAATATATACATACATCTACAGATATACATATATACTTATATACGTATACATACATACATATATATATATATATATATATATATATATATATTGACATACTTGTATACATATAAATATGTATTTATATGTACATGTTTATATACACATTGATACACGTATATACATATATAAATATATATTGATATACGTATATATAAACAAATATAATATGTCTATATATCTATATATAAAACAAATATAATATATATGTCTAGCTATATATATATATATATATATATATATATACATCTAAGTACTTCATGTATCCACATAAAATATTATAAGTAGATATAATTTTTTATGTATCAGTTTTCAGTATTTACTTCAACAGTGCTCGATACGTAAGTAGAGCTAGGTAGTAATCAATGAAAATATATATGGCAATCAAGCTACACAGAGGCTCCCGTGTTTCATCCCCGGGGGGAATCGTCAGGCATTTAGCCTGACGATTGCCCCCCCCCCCCCGGGGATGAAACACGGGAGCCTCTGTGTAGCTTGATTGCCATATATATTTTCATTGATTACTATATATATATATATATATATATATATATATATATATATATATATATATATATATGTATATATATATATATATATATATTTGTTTATATATATATATAGTGTGTGTGTGTTAGAGTGAAATAAATTCCAGAAGGATATCCGAGTATGAGAGCTCAATCTAATAAACAAGCAAGAATAAAATAAAGTAAAGTAACACGGAATCACATGATACCCGGTGCAATAATTTATTTCGACGTTCCGGTCTTATTCAAGCATCCAAGCGAAGCAATTACATTTTTGAAAATGACAAAAAAGAAACTCACACTCATAATTCAATACACATATAGAGACAGCGACAACATATTTAATACATATATGGAGAGAGGGGGAAATGAACTATTTAAGACGTAAATTGAGGGGGAGAAAGGGTGACAACATATTTAATATATATATATATATATATATATATATATATATATAGAGAGAGAGAGAGAGAGAGAGAGAGAGAGAGAGGGGAGGATTGTACGATTTATAACGGAAGGCAATACACCTAAGAGAAATAAAGCAATACATATATATAGAGAGGGGAAAATTGTATGATTTACAACTGAAGGTATATAGGGAACGGGAAGGAAGTTGAGGTATCCTAAACGAGGTCAGTTTGTCTAGGTCCTTCTCCAAATATATATATATATATATATATATATATATATATATATATATATATATATATATATATATATATATTGACATGCATATACACATAAATATATATCGATATATGTATATACATGAACGTTTTGAATATAAAAACCAAGATGATAATAGTAGCCTGAATAATTAAACTATTTGTTAATTCATGTTGTAATATTTTGTTCATAACTTGACAATGCTCCCGTATGGAAACATGGCCTTATCTCAAGAACAGCTTTTAGAATGAACATGACGTTCCTACGATTTATATTCTAACACAGAAATATAAACATTTGGAAATATCAACTTCTACATGAAATTGAATGTAATCGTGTCAAGTAAGACGTTGAAAATAGTACCCAGCTTCTTTTCACGGCTACAAGAAACAAAATCTGTTTATGCGCAGCGTTCCTGGCCAATTAAAATGACCATCCGACATACCGAGAACCAATTACAAAGGCAACGCTGAGCAGATGCACCAGATGTGATCGTCTAATTAATAAGACGAAAACCTCAGGTGTAAAAATTCGAAATCCTTTGATTCCAGTCACCTAACGACTTGAGTGAAGTGGCTGCACATCCGGTATAATTGTGCCCATTTGACCTGAACATGACGTAACAGTGTTTTGTTAGTCTGTTCTCCGGCAGATAAACAATTTTGGTTCTGCGAAAGGCAAAAATATCTGGTTGTTTAATTGCGTAGCACGAAAGCTATTGTAATCGATTCATTGTATACGATTTATTGAATAAAAGTTGCTATTTTCAGTATAGCTTGTTTCATGATTTTTCTAAAGGTTAGTTAGTTGTCGGATTTTACGGCATGTCAACCCGTGTTAAGGCATTATATATCAAACGAACCGGTAATATATGGTGTGGTATTATCCCTAGGCGGGCTTTTCCGGTCTCGTCCAAAGGACTAGGTTTACAGGGTCATCAAATTCACAAGCCGTTGTCAGCCGCTTATATATATCCCGGTGATGAGTTGATGACATTCAGCGCAAATTCACAAATAGTAAACCATCAAGTTCTGGCCAGGCTCCACGTCGCTTAACTTCGGTGATCTAACGAAAAACCGCTGTGTAAACGCGATTATGCTATATTATTTATCAAAACCGTACATATTTTTTTATATACGATTGATTTGTGGGTTAATTTTATTTTTGTAGCCGTATATTTTGTAAACAAATATTCTGAATGTGTAAACTTCTATGAAAAAGATGTCTGCACATATGTAGCCAAAATATTTGTATGAATTAAAAAATCATACTCAATTTACAGTTTTACTTGTTATTGAGCACTTTACATAAACAGAGTGAGGGTTAACGGAAGTAACTCCCCTGAACCTAACTTCACCTGAATATTTATGCAAATCTGTAGACATTATGTTTAATATATAACATTTATACTAATATATACATCGTGATTCTCAGCTGAATCTACGAATACTGGTATCGTCTTGGCCTTCGGGTCTTGATTTACGCCGGTCCATGGGTATGTCCTGTACAGTTCTAGGAGGTCCACCCTCACAGGCTTTGCCTCCCCACTTTGAGGAGGAGTAAGTTTATTGCTTACTGCCTGAGGTGCCCCTACCGGGGAATGCCGACGGGGCTGCCCAGGCAATTTTTAATGGCCAGAGTGCTCACCTTCTCGGGCGCTGGCTTTTCAAGTCCCACTTTCCCGACCCGATCTTGAGTCACATCTTACCTTGTGAGAGTAAGATAAAACTGGCCTTGTGCCTAACCTCCTGGGGAGGTAAATAAACTACGAATTGAGTTCGAGTCAATGCGATTGCTTGCAACCGCAACTCCTGCACTGATTAGGGAAAGAAAACCCGAAACGACGTCGTCTGTAAATATAAAAAACTCTAATATTTAAAAAAAATATTTATAATTAATGCTCCTTTAAGATTAAATAGTCTTAATATTTGAGCTCTGTTCGGAATTACAAGATTGTTGCTATCCTTGCGATTTTGCAAAGTTCCACTCGGGCGTTGAACACTATTGACAACAAAACGCTTGCCCACACTCCTGCCTCCCGGGTAAACGTACGTTAATTTCAATTACTGTCTGTGACGATTTCTTGCGGACGCGTGAGCATAGGCGTTAAGCTCGTGATTGCAGCGCCACTGGAAACGAGGTCGTC
>OY744538.1:90538864-90551364 GCA_963556195.1 Sepiola atlantica | reverse complement strand
CTCTCCCCAATTGACCAGTAAATTACGTCACAGTATATCTTTATTTTGGTTTCTTGGTCGTACCGGATTCCAGGACAATAATTTTTCTGGTCTGGTGGCATATCCAGCTAAGTGCTGTTACTTCAGGTAGTATTACTAGGAGAAGGTGCACTGTCCCCCGTACAAGCCAGTATGAAGCCGTATCGAGGGGATCTTATTTAGACTTCGAATACTATGTTATTTTGAATATTCGGTCAGGGTTTACTTGTAGGGGGAAATCATCCTCATTTCAGGTTTTCCTGACAAACCCTTGTACAGAGAGACCGAAGACACTCGAGGATCCATCAACAAATAGATTTACATACTTATACTTATACTATTTATCTACATATATATATATATATATATATATATATATATATATATATATATATATATACTATGCACGTATCTGTATATCTATCTCTATATATACACTATATATATATATATATATATATATATATATATATATATATATATATATATATATATATATATATACGATGTATTTATTATTTTGTATCCAGATAAAATCTTGCGAGGAGATATACTATATTATGTGTCGATTTTAATTATTTACTTTAACGGTGCTCAATACGTGAGTAGAGCTTAGTAGTAAGTTATCAAAATATATTTCTGGCATTTGATCTACACAAAGGCTTCCGCGTTTCATTCTTGGGGGAATCGTCAGACTAAAATCCGAGGTTCTAATAAAACGGAGAAGCCTCTATGTAGATTTATTGCCAAAAATATATTTTCACAAATTACTATACTATGCATTTATCTACACCCCCCCCCCACACACACACTGAGATCTTCTCAGGAATGAGTGAAAATCTGACCCTCCACGTAGGTCATCTTTGGAAAAAAAGAAGAAAAAGGCTTTCAAAATATAACTCAAGGAAATGGTCAGATTTTCATTCTGCCTGATAAGAGCTCAATTTCTAACAGCTGTTGATTGATAACATCGACATGCCAGTGTCGCAGATTACGTACATGATTGTATAAATAAAAATAATCATATATATATATGTCTGTATGAATAAAGATAATCATATATATATATATATATATATATATATATATATATATGTCTGTATGAATAAAGATAAGCATATATATACACACACACACACACACACATATATATATATATATATATATATATATATATCTACTCACGTATTGAGCACTGTTGAAGCAAATACTGAAAATTGACACATAATTATATCTCCTTATAAAATTTCATGTGGGTACGTGAAATAATAATAATAATAATATCTATATATATATATATATATATATATATATATATATATATATATATAGTAATTATTAAAATTTTTCCAACATTGTTTTTTGTCTATCTCTCGCCAATATATCTATCTTTGTAATTCTTCTGATGATAAGAAAGAAACAATTTTTTGAAAAGCCTGGCTTAAGGAAAAAAATGCTTTTATTGAATGCACCTTGCATTGAACAACTGAAGATAAAATAGATTTCTCATTCTTACATTTTCTATTTCTATTTCTCTTTATATATATATATATATATATATACTATGCGTTTATCAATCCATCTATTTCTCTCCTCCCCTATTTCTGTCTCTCTCTCTGTCTCTATCTCTCTATCTCTCTCTCTCTCTCTCCCTCTCTCTCTCTCTCTCTCTCTCTCTCTCTCTCTATATATATATATATATATATATATATATATATAGCCCCTTACGTCTACAGTGGCGTCCTGATTTGTTTGGGGTGAACTATGTTAATATATATATATATATATATATATATATATATATATATATATATATATATATATATATATATTATACACATAAACACATATACGTATATTCTTTATATATCTACATTTAGCTAATTATATACATATACCTACTTATCTATATATTTCCGTCTTTGATTAAAAAGATGAAGCATGCAATGAATTAGTATCCGTCAATTTACGAATAACACTTATAAATCTATTAGCTTAACCCTAAATGTCAGTATATTGCTTTTCATCGAATGATTCTGATAACATTAAGAAGCTGACAAAAATCTTCCCGATTATAATAAGTGACTTTCTTTATAATGAGACGAGAGGAACACCACAAGAAAACTGACAGCGTTACTGTAGTCGTGTTGATGGCACAACTGAAAGGTGTTTACCATTAAGTCAGGTAAACGGTGTCGTTGTCCTAGCAACACAAATACTTCCAGAGGTCGTAGCGTCTCAACAGCAGTAAACACCGCCATCGTACACGCTACATTAGAGTTGGTATTAGAATAGGCATCTGGTGATGGCCGGCCTTCGGGCTGGGATCAAAGTGTAGTATGTCTATTGTTGTGACGGATGTAGTGGAAGAAATAGACAAATGTCGAGAGAACGAAGAGGGTGGGCTTGGAGGAATAGATCAAAAGTGTTTGAGTATAAGAGGAATGATAAAAGTGCTTAATTACGTATATAAGAGTATTTAGTTAAGAAGAACACTATATGTTAGATTGGTTTTTCATCGATATGTTTGGTTTCCTGGAAATATTGAAAACTCATCCTGCGGGGCTAAAGATACCAATCTGATCCGAACATAGACTTCGATGGAAGATTAAACTAATGTATAGTGTTCTGTGTTTTTTTGAAATATTATATATATATATATATATATATATATATATATATATATATATATATATGTGTGTGTGTGTGTGTGTGTGTGTGTGTGTGTATGTGTGTGTGTGTGTGAAATGGGTTTAAGAAATGTGGAAAAAGCGGAGAGTAACATACTAACAAAAAGTGTATATATATATGTATATATATATATGTAAATATATATATATATATATATATATACATATGTGTGTATATATATACATATGTATATATGTATATATATATATATATATACATATGTGTGTATATATACATATGTATATATGTATATATATATATATATATATATATATATATATATATATTAAAATTGAAAATATCTCTGCGAAAAAATCAGCTGAATCCATCAAATAGTTGATGAGATACAGGGTGGCACATACGTACATACGTACGTACGTACACACAGATAACACGATTTCATGATTGAACTTTCTGGATCTCTGGGTTGCCTTGACTAATGATGCTGAAACTCTACGCACTTATAGAACCTATCAAATAAAAAATTTGTGCAAAGTTTTAACTAATTTGATTTATTGTTTTTTTTAGTTATGATTGATCAAAGTAATGAGATTTCCAGTATAGGCCATTCGTGTAGTCTTTTGAGGGATAGAGCGCCCTCGCGCCTCCCTTGATTCACAGTTCAAGCAAAGAAATTGAAAGTCCTTAACCCATGGATTTTCAAAGAAAATTCTTCTCGTCAGAGGATCATTACCGCAGTGGAATTACAGCGAGTAAATAAAACTTTACTTTGAAAACATAAAGATAAAAATATAAAAATATAATAATAATAAATAAAATTAATAATAAAATTAATTATAAAAAATATATAAAAAAATACATATATGCAACACAAATTGTATTGGGTAAAAACAAATATTTAAGTTGAAATACCCCATCAAGGTACGGCTAGAAATAATATTGATTAAAGTAGTTTTTCAAAAATAAGGCAGTCCAAATGGTGGAAATTAAATCCCAAAGTAAGCCGAAATGTTACAATTCCATGTGTGATGTTCAAGACATACTTCCAAACTATCAATTACTTTGCTTGAACTTTGAATTGTCCGGTTCCTATCAACCCATCATGTCAACCCAATATGTTCACGTACTTGCATGACATTTTTCTTAACATTATCATCCTGAAGAAGTCTTACAAATTAAGGCGAAACGTTGATGAACACATAAAAAATACATCTTTTTTGGTCTTTCCTTTTTCGTTTCCCATATATATATATATATATATATATATATATATATATATATATATATATATATATATATATATATATATATATACTAGTAGAACCCTTACATGATAATTGATACAAATAATTCATCGAGCACAACAGTTTTGAACCACTTTTATGTCTCCCCCACGGAGCTTAAAATCAAGATATAATTATACTCAACTCAATGTCACGAATTATCATTTCAATTTTGATCAAATGTTTTGCATAATTTTTATTTAAAAGGAATGTCTCAAGTTGAAGACTGAAAGTTAAGGAATCTTAATAAAAATTGAAATTCAGGGAATCTTTCTTAATTTGCTCCTAATGACTACGGATGAAAATTAAAAAAGATGTTTAGCCGATATCACGTCTCTTAACGACCCTTTAAAACACTCCAATGGAACTGAAGTATTTATCAATTGATATCAAATAACTAGGGGTTTCATAAAAATTGAAGGTATCTTAATTTTTTCCAAATGGCTTCAACTGCTTCTTGACTCCCTTTGCCTAAAATTAAAGTAAATATAGCCCACTTTACACACTCATCCACCTAGCAGCTTTGTTCCAAAGTTCCTAATGATCGGTTAATTAGTTTTAGAGTTTACCCCCGACATTTTATTTTATAGAAATCGCTCCAGACAGGACAAGAAGCCACTTGATGTAAGAAGCTAAAAACAAAAATAATACTAAAGGTAAAAAATTAGCCAACGATAAATGTTATATGGATATATTCAAACTCAGAAAACAGCAATTCTCCCCCCTTTGTCAGAAACATCGCTTTTTCCAAAAAAAAGCTTCCGATGAGCGTCATCCAAATCAGCTCGAACAAAACGGTCTCAAATAAAAACCTCTCTCTACAGTTGCAGTCACGAAAAACCATGAAGTGCTGTTATACTGAAAAAGAAGTTTTGCCATTTAATAAGACTGCTTTCTAAAACACCTGCATGCATGCAAGCAAGCCGTGATAAAGCCTACCAGGATACAATTACGACGACCAAAGATAAAAGACATCAAATCACTATCAGACTTCCATCTTAAAAATGACACGACCGTATCTTCGAGATTAGGTGTTCCGACAGAAATGACTGGATATCTTTTGTTAATAGTATGATATTAACCAAGTAAACGGATATGCAGTGAAGAAGAAGAAGAATTTGATAAACAATAAAATGTTTAAACATAAAGATAGAGGCAAGATGCCTTCATAAGAAACCATGTATTAGATGCAGATATTTTTTTATTAAATCAAAATAAAAAATAAAAACATTTTTTTTCTTCTTCATCTTGACTTTAAAAAAATCTAATATTTCGCTTGATATAACAAGCCTCGACAGAGCTTTAGACAAATAAAAGGTATTAACCTTCTTTTTTTTCTCTTAATAATCCTTCTTGGTTTTGTACAAGTCTCGTCCGATGTTGGGGACTAACGGTGCAAATGTCTGTTTTAATTGAACTTGATCGCGCATGGTCGCTGGTAGTTATAAATTTAGGACAGTTTATTTTTTTAAGCATCTTTTGAATTTAAAACATAGAGATAGAGGCAAAATGCCTTCATAAGAAACTATGTGTTGCAGATATATTTGATCAAATAAAAATAAAAATATAAAAAAATTTTTTTTTAAATTCAAAAGATGCTTAATAAAATGAATTTCCCAAATTTATAATAATTTTTTTTTAGGCTGATTTGTTTTTCTATGTAATCATGCTGTAAACGTTGTTGTCGGGCGGAGAACATCTTTTCGATCACCTAAAAAACCCTTATCAAATTGACAAAACAATTTCTGAGGTAAGTTTTTTAAAAAGAATATAAATTACCACCTCACTTTTGTTTTGTAAAATTGAGTGTTGTAATATTGCGGCCATTTAGCTGCGGAAAGTAAACCCTAAGGTCCACTTTTTACCCTCCATAGATATATCGAAAATTACACTCGGACATATATCGATTAGTAGGTATATGTATATAATTAGCTAGACGTAGATATACGAAAATATAGGTAGTTAAATATATACGTAGATGTACTTATGTGTATAATATATATATATATATATATATATATATATATATATATATATATATATATATATATATATATATATATATATACAGGGTGATTCATAAGTCACTTAGCTATTTATTTTTTAAATTCTGAAGTTTAAAAATATGGTAATACAAAACAGAAAGGTTATTCAACAAATTTATTTATGGAAGTTTAAAATTACAGCAAATTATGGGAGTTTAAAATTACAAGGTTTTGTCTCAAACAAGGTTTGGATTTCTTCTTCTTTTGCATCATTACGTTTCGGAGCACCTTGATATATATATAGAAACAAATATATAAACGAACAAATTTAAAATAACAAATAGCAGTAATTAGAGAGTAAGATAACAATCATCAAAAGTTCATAGTATGTTTGTGCTTCATATGGTAATCATTTTAAATAGCTAAGTGACTTATGAATCACCATGTATATATATACATATATATACATACATATACACATATACATATATATACATATATATATATATATATATATATATATATATATATATATATATATATATATACCTAATTTTGATATCGATAATGACAGTCGGAGATATATCGATAAGTAGGTATATAGTTAGCTAGATGTAGACATACGAAAATATAGGTAGGTAAATATATACGTAGATGTATTTTTGTGTATAATATAATATATATATATATATATATATATATAATATATATATATATATATATATATATATACGTAATTTTGTATATGTAGAGAGATATATGTTTATAGGTTAAAATAGACACTCAATCTTTAGCAAGACAACTCATCGAAGAGAAAGAAAAACATCAATCAGTTACGTTAGGTGACAGCTTGCTCTTGTCCAGCAAAATACGATTCAGTGAACAAATGCTGCCTAACAAGACACGGCTGCATACAATAAGGAAACACTTAAAAATCACACAGCAATTGCATGTGACAGGTGGTTGTTGCTTACCAGAACAAATGTTGCCATAACTCAAATCCTGTGAAACAAAAACAGGGAAACTATCACCAAGCTGTAGCATACGGGCTCGTAACTATAATGGGACAAAACATTGGAGAATAACCCAACGAAGAAATATATATATATATATATATATATATATATATATATATATATATATATATATGGTGTGTGTGTGAAAAGACAAAAAGACAAAGCAAATTTATAAATAAAGGAAAAATCATTAAGAAACGAGAGATTTTACCGGTTTCTTTTTCATGATTTTTCGTGTATTTAAATTTTTTTCTGTGAGTTATGGCATTTCATTTTTATGACATATCGTGCATTTTATCTTCATATATATATATATATATATATATATATATATATATATATATATATATATATAAAATATATATATATATATATATAAATTCATATATATATACATATATATATATTAATGCAATATATATATATATATATAAATTAATATCTATATATACATATATATATTAATGCAATGTATATATATATATATATATATATATATATATATATATATATATATATATATATATATATATATATATATATATATTGCATTAATATCACGGACAACCAGTAACTTTTTTATAAACCAACATCAGTGTCCGAGTCATTTCGTCTATAGACGATCAAGACCCTGGGTTCACAACGACGATGATGGTAGTTCCTAACAACAACAACAACAACAACAACAACAACAACAACAACAACGAGTGTATAAGTGTTTATAACAGCAACAGATAACCGCAATTTTTAGAATGATTGCAAATTGGCACAATAAATATTATGGAAGAGCAGTTTGTCATTGATGAACACATATAAGAAGAGCGTGAGGAAATACTTGCACAATATAAGAATATCTGGTGCTTTTAGGAATATATATTAATCGTGATGTAAACAGTTCCGACTACGAACGGAGAAAGACGAATGAAGTTCCGACTTTTACCGAAAAATACAAATAAAAAGGCGCTTTTATTTGTCAATCAATCTGACTTTTACGCATTTTTGGAGACTCATTTTACATTTGCCACTTTTCATTCGGATTTTTTTAGACCTTTTGATTTACTTTTACCAAAATATTTAGTTTAAGGTGTGTTTAGGGTTTAGTTAGGGTTAGTTTAAGGTTAGGGTTAGTTTAGGGTTAGTTTGGGATTAGTTTAGGGTTATGGTTTGTTTAGGGTTAGTTTAGGGTTTAGTTAGGGATAAATTAGGGTTAGGGTTAGTTTAGGGTTAGTTTGGGGTTAGTTTACGGTTATGGTTTGTTTAGGGTTAGTTTAGGGTTTAGTTAGGGTTAAATTAGGGTTAGGGTTAGTTTAGTGTTAGTTTGGGGGTTTAGTTAGGGTTAAATTGGGGTTAGGGTTAGTTTAGGGTTAGTTTGGGGTTAGTTTACGGTTATGGGTTGTTTAGGGTTAGTTTAGGGTTTAGTTAGGGTTAAATTAGGGTTAGGGTTAGTTTATGGTTAGTTTGTGGTTAGTTTACGGTTATGGTTTGTTTAGGGTTAGTTTAGGGTTTAGTTAGGGTTAAATTAGTGTTAGGGTAAGTTTTAGGTTATAGTTAGTTTAGTGTTAGTTTAGTGTTAGTTTAGGGTTAGTTTTAGGTTATAGTTAGTTTAGTGTTAGTTTAGGGTTAGTTTTAGGTTATAGTTAGTTTAGTGTTAGTTTAGGGTTAAGGTTAGGGTCAGGGTTAGGGTAAAAGTAGCAGATCATATTGTGTAGAAGTACATGAACACAATTACAGAATGCACTTAAACACAAGATAAAACTAACAATTTATTCGTTAAATGACTTCTTCGCAAAACAAAACAAACAACACATAACACATTCGGTTTGTTCGCTGAAGTTCATTAACATTCGCCAGTCTCGGAAGTTACCGCTAAAACTCGAAATTGATGACGTAAATACTGAAATCTTCTTAGATACCTATTCCTAAAAAGTACTTTCTCTTGCAGCAGATATTCATCCGAATTACAACTCAGCTACAATAAAAGTTGCATTTATTTACATTATTGCCAAGTTTTCTATTCAACTAGAACTCCGGCCGTTTCCCAAGAGAGTATTTAACGAATCGAGTTTCAACCGGGTTTGGTGTGCTCGTTGTCCGTGTCAAAAACCGTTATGTCACGGACAAAAATCACAAGCACGTATTAAAATTATTACTAGCGGGACTCGTGTAGATGCTACAACTGTTCATCGCTGACTGACACCTATCTCATCCTCGATTGGCATTCGGCCTTGATAGGTGGCGTCCCACTAGTAATAACACTATTGTATTATATAAAAAAATTTAGTGCTTCTTTACTTTCACGCGACATGAAAATATTTAAAGAAATGTATAAACTTTGTTATGTACTTATGTGGTAGCTGAAAATAAGATTGTACAGAAAAAATTACATAGATTCATCTAGTATTTATTAAATTATAAGAAAAAAAAACAATCTTACGTATCGTTAGACATTTTTTCCCAGCAAGGGAGACTACTCGGATTTTTTCTCGGAAAAAACTCGAAATTTAATAAAAATGGCGACGATAGATAAAATCGTTTTTTATTTTCATTTAATAAATACTGGATGAATTTGCGTAATCTTTAGTGTACAGTGTTCTTTCCAGCTACCACGTAAATATATAACACCATTTATACATTTCTTTAGCTATTTTTTAAATCTTTTTTTCAGCTACCACGTAAATACATAAATACATTTATACATTTCTTTAGCTATTTTTTAATCTTTTTTTCAGCTACCACGTAAGTATATAACACCATTTATACATTTCTTTAGCTATTTTTTATCTTTTTTTCAGTTACCACGTAAGTACATAACAACATTTATACATTTCTTTAGCTATTTTTGATCTTTTTTTCAGCTATCACGCAAGTATATAACACCATTTATACATTTCTTTAGCTATTCTTAATCTTTTTTTCAGCTACCACGTAAGTACATAACAACATTTATACATTTCTTTAGCTATTTTTGGTCTATTTTTCAGCTCCCACGTAAGTATATAACACCATTTATACATTTCTTTAGCTATTTTTAGTCTTTTTTCAGCTACCACGTAAGTATATAACACCATTTATATATTTCTTTAGCTATTAACATTTCATTGTTAAACGAAGAAGCACAAAAAGTTGCCATATTCATTCGTCAGTATGTTTGTTTCTTCATATTTTCAGTTGGCAATATTCCTAATTTCTCGCTGCACTATGTGTGCCCCGCGTTCGTCTGTGTCTATTTGTATGTTGTAAGCGTATGCCCATTATTCGACCTCCGCTTCGCGCCCGTCTGTTTACAAGAATTTCTGCACGGGCAAGCCCCTCCCCTTCAGTCCACACGGATTTAGAGATGATCATGTCTTTATCTGTGTTCAGCCAGGTTTCGTTCGCTTTGTCCGGCTCCCCATCGCCGCGCCTTGACACAAGAGACCGCCTTTATGTTAATAGCAGCGAAGGTCGCGCACATATATGTAAATGGCGCGCAAATATTTACTACGACGAGAGTCGGGGCTGTCTGTAGTAACGCGAATAGTTTCGTCGTCGGTTTGAGAGTAACGACGACATTGACTTTCACGGCAGATGGAACATTTAAATCTCGATGCGATATTTAATGAGATTTCTATTGGAGAGTCACTTCAGGCAAATTATCATATCGACGATTTGCAGCCGAGCATCGTAAACAAATAAAAGACGAATTAATAGTAAAAGAATAGTATGCTGGAACGATATGGAAATGTGTGTGAATACATATTTGTGCACACACACACGCGCATAGGGGAGGTTGAATAACCTACTGGAGAGTTTAAATTACCTACTGGGGAGTTTGAATTACCTACTGGAGAGTTTGAATTACCTACTGGGGAGTTTGAATTACCTACTAGACACCATACTCGAGTATCTTCGGTTTCTCTGTACAAGGGTTTGTCAGGACAACCTGACATGAGGATACTTCACGCTACAAGTAAACCCTGGCCAAATATTAAAAATAACATAGTATTCGAAACCCAAATAAGATCCCCTCGATACGGCTATATACTGGCTCATGCGAGGAATGGTGCACTTTCTCAAAGTAATGTTACCTTCAAGTAACACTGCTTAGCTGGATACTCCACAAGACCAGATGAATCCGGTAAGACCAAGAGACCGCAAGAAAGATATACTACAACATAATAAACTAGTTAATTAGCGAGTGGAAAATTAATGTTCTGCACTTGTTTACTAACTCAACATTTGACAAGTAAATGAGAACTTTAATGGAATATCTATGTATCTTATATAGAAATCAAGTGTAAGCTCCAGGAAGGGGACCCTTAATTTGTGAGAACTTCAACTTTCAAAAATGAAACAAGAGAGAAATATATATATATAGACCTTCTCTTTGCAAACAAAGAGAAAATCTCCTCGGGCTTAATGTTGTTTCTATTTGACTGAACTTCTTTTTTTTTTTTTTTTTTTTACCCCTTTCCCTCGCTATAATTCTCATAGCATCTTTTTATATTTTTTATACATTACCTCGATATTTGGCTCTGTTGAGCGAGGTACGAAACCGGTCAGCTGCCCTTTCATCTTTTTAATTTCTTAAATTCATTATGAATAATAAATATTGTCTCTTCAATGCTATTTTAAAGTTTTGTACGACAAAGAATATATATATATATATATATATATATATATATATATATATATATATATATATATATATATATATATAGTAGAGAATGGTAGTTTGCTTGAAGCATTGCTGGGTATAGTAGTAGTAAGTTTTTGAAAGGCCGTGGGCAATGCAATTCCGGGTAAGATGCAAGTTGAAAGGAAAGGAACAAAAACAATAACAATAAATCGAATACGATATAAGACTTACTATTTATTTTTCCTTTTTTTTTTTTTTCTTACATAACAGCAAGAGTGTTTTAGCTGTTCGTGTGATGTCCGGGTGATTAAAAATCACTATTTGATATTTCGGGAAAAGACATCCCTTTGTCAAAAATAATTAGACCAGAAGAAGAATTTTTTTTTTCTTCTCCGACTGTGTAGAGAATAATACAAAACAAAATGGCTGCCAGATATAGACCGCAGCAAATAAAGCAGTTTCGCAGGGAATATAAATTAAATTAAGTTTTATTTTAATATTATGTTAAATATAAATGTAAGATAAAACTTAATTTACCCTTAACTCCGAGCGCCATAACCAATGAGGCTACTTTAAATAATAGATATATCAAGGGAGGTGCGATAGCGTTCTATCCCTTAATAGACTTCAAAAACGACCTATGCTAGAAATTTCATTTCTTTGATCAGTCATAACTCAAAAACCAATAAACCAAATTAGTTAAAACTTTGCACAAAATGTTCATTTGATAGGTTCTATAAGTGTGTAGAATTTCAGGATCATTAGTCAAGGCAACCCAGAGATCCAGAAAGGTCAGGAGTGATTTTGTGTTATCCGTGTGTACGTACGTACGTACGTGTGTGCCACCCTGTATCTCATCAACTATTTGATGGATTCAGCTGATTTTTGGCAGAGATAGAGGTTCTAGGGTCTAGTTGATGGCATTTTA
>OY744538.1:90526364-90533864 GCA_963556195.1 Sepiola atlantica | reverse complement strand
TTTAATTGAAAAACAGTGAAAATAAGCTATTCATGTACTAATAACAACGGTAGTATAATAATCACACAACCAAAAAATACTAAACAGAACAGAAACAAACGAAAATACCAACAACACAATTGCAATTGTATAGTAAAGAGTAAGTGCCCATTAGAAGAAAACTGCTACTTAAATAATGTATAACAAACAGCCATCTCTCTGAAGGGTGACACCATCGACAAAAAATATATATATCCGCGGATAACGGGAAACAACGTTTTAATAATCGTAAACACTCGTTTAGAAACCCAAAACTAAAAGACCATACAACATTGTCGAAATATTTTTGGTCACTGCATGAAATTGATCTAACACCAATTGTTTCCTGATCGATTTTGTGCAGATTCAGCACCCTCAGAGGCTTTAAACAGATACGCAATCTCTCTCTCTCTCTCTCTCTCTCTCTCTCTATATATATATATATATATATATATATATATATATATATATATATATATATCCGTGATCTGAGGAAGCTTTATTTCGAAAGAAATGTCAGCTGAAACATGTATGAACATATGTAGCCAATAATGTTTGTATGAATAAAATAGTTTATTATCTCTCTCTCTCTCTCTCTCTCTCTCTCTCTCTCTCTCTCTATATATATATATATATATATATATATATATATATATATATATATATATATATATATATATATATATATATATATATATACTAGCAACAATCCGGTAAATAAGCGAGAGATTAAACTTGTTAAAGGCAGCCGTCGTCGGCCGCATATATATATATATATATATATATATATATATATATATATATATATATATATATATATATATATATATATATAGAGAGAGAGAGAGAGAGAGAGAGAGAGAATAAAGAGAATAAATTAACAGGTTTAATCTCTCGCTCATTAACCAGGTTGTTGCTAGTGGCCGACGTCGGAATTTGAGTCTGAAATATTACTTGTGTTTCGGGGTTCGAGTCCGGTATGAATAATATTCTCTAGACTGACAATTCCCGGTACAAACACACACATATATATATCATTATTTTTTGGGGGGTACAAAACTTTATTTATGCAATAATGAAGGGAAGACGTGTTGAATTTTTTATAATTAAAAGATTTAGGGGATTTAGGGGATGAGAACATAAAAAGGGGAGAAAAAAAACTAGTCGACTGGCAAATTTTTTTTCTTTTTCTTTTCTCATCCCCTAAATCCCCTAAATCTTTTAATTATGAAAAAATCGACACGTCTTCCCTTCATTATTGCATTAATATATATATATATATATATATATATATACACGGGTTTTTACTTTGTTTAGTCTATTTTCATCAGAATATTATGCACCTACAAACACGTGTGTGATAACAAATGCTTGTATGGATGCACATATATACCTATATTTTGTTTTGAAACTCACGTATTGTAACATACATGATTTGCATATGTAAATTATGTTATGCGTGACTGATCGACTGATACTCATTAACATCTCGACCGCATTTCAGTCTTTCTTTCTTACCTGGACTTTCTAGCAGGACAACGCCTCGATCGCATCCTACAATCCCTTCAACATTCGGCCCACCTTCTTCTCGTCCATGTTGTGTGAGACGCCCACGCAGTTTTGAGACGTAAACAAAGAACACGGAACCTTCGAAGCGGACATATACACAATATGTTATATAGGTTATATAGGTATGGGGATGCCAAGGTGGCTAAGTGGTGAACGACACGGACTGAGGAGGACAGAAACGCTTTCATTAAAACCCACAAGTGTCCTTGTGTCTAACCGGATTTAACCGGTATCGGATTCTGAAAATTTTGTCCCTATTTTCCAATGCCAAAAAGTATTCTTTTTTAATTGTTGTTTTTACTTATTTGTTTTTGTTAAAAACTTATTTTTCATTTGCTGGTACTAATGATAAAATGATAAATATTTATTGATTTTAAACTATCAGTAAAACTAAAATCTATAGATCAACCCCACAAGTGTATTTTTACGATTGCGAAAATATATGCACATATTACATATTATTAATCCATTTGAGGACTTTTCTTCTTTGTAGATTTTTCTGATGATCTTGAGGTGTAGTAGAGCCGATAATTGATATAATAATGTTGGTTGGCTCACCTCCAGAGAAACGAGCCGTAAATATACATCTTACAGGTTAGTGTTGTTGCTAGAAGCAACAGCACTTGTAGAAGGTGCCAAATTCCTCGCATAAGCCATTGTTTTAAGGATGTTATGCTTTAATAAGCTACTTAGTGGTGCATTTACAGAAAAAAGAAACACTTCCATTGTCTTCCCCGGTAAATATTTCATAAGAATAGATTTTTAGATTTTGAATTGATTCTCTAACCGTTTTTTCTTTAGGGAACACACAATCATATCACCCCCCCCCCCCCCCCCACACACACACACAATCATCACACACACACACACACACACACTCACACAATCATTACACACACACACACAATCATCACACACACACCCACCCACACACACACACACACACAATCATCACACACACACCCACCCACACACACACACACACAATCATCCCCCCCCCACCCACACACCCACACACACACACACACACACCCACACACCCCACCCACCCACACACACACCCACATACCCACACACAATCATCACACACACACACACACAATCATCACACACACACACACACACACACACACAATCATCACACACACACACACACACACACACACACAATCATCACCCACACACACACCCACACACACACACACACAATCATCACACACACACACACAATCATCACACACACACACACACAATCATCACACACACACACACATATTCCCTCCAAAACTGTATTCACGGTCTCTCTGTACAGGGGTTTGTCAGGACAACCTGACATGAGGATACTTCATCCTACAAGTAAACCCTGACCAAATATTCAAAATAACATAGTGTTTGAATTCAAAATAAGATCTCTTCGGTGTGGCTAACCGACACTTGCTTATATGAGGAATGGTGCACCTTCTCCAAGTGATGCTGCCTCTAGCAACAACACTAAGCTGGATACTCCACCAGACTAGATGAATTCTTGTCCTGAAATCCAGTAAGACCAATGGACCACATGAAAGGTATACTATCAAATAATTAACTGGTCAATGTTCTTTACTTCTATATAAACTCACCTTTTGAGAAATAAAGGAGGACTATAATGGAAGACTCGGATACCTGTGTATCTCAAGTGAGATCAAGTTTTAGCCCCAGGGGCCCCTTGATTTCTGAGAACTTCCACCGAAGTAAAATGTTTTTTATATATAGAGATTAAAAATATATTTTGAAACATTCACTTACTCTTCTGCTGTTTAGTTTAATTGCTAAAAAAACATATACGTAGACACATGTGCATCGCTATCGCAAGGCAACGCTCACAATACTGGCGCTATGCGTCCATGACGCTCACATTGAAAACAACGTGGTCCCTAAAAATAAAGAAAACTGTATACCCCTTGTGATAGAGGCAACTGGTTCAATAAAATAACATCTAAAAACAAAACTAGAAAATCCCTAGAAGACAACTTTTATCTCCTCCTCTATACAACATTCACAGCAAGAACTCGTCTAACTACAACCACAGTAAAGAACTTATTTCTCTCCTCTCTCCCTCTCTCTCTCTCTCTCTCTCTCTCTCTCTCTCTCTCTATATATATATATATATATATATATATGGTATATATAAACATTCAATTGAAGCCCTGGAAACCTGCATACTCGATTCGAGTGACGGCCATGATGATAAATATTCACAGCAAGAACTCGTCTAACTACAACCACAGTAAAGAACTTTTCTCTCTCTCTCTCTCTCTCTCTCTATATATATATATATATATATATATATATATATATTTATATATATAAATATATATATGTGATATTTATATATATGTGATATATATATATATATATATATATATATATATATATATATATATATAGAGAGAGAGAGAGAGAGAGAGAGAGGGGGTATTAGAATGCTATCACAATGAAAGAAATCGAAATATGTCGGCGTTGAGAAGTAAGACGAAAACAAGTGATTTATTTATATATTTTTTCAAAAAAACTTTTTAAATAATTTTTTTTCCTATCAAGAATTCGACACTGTGATGTAATGTGTGTGACCGTGTTCCATAATATATTTCGAGGAAGACCTCTTTGTCAAATGTTGGGTGTTGTAGTTGAATACCGCATCAATATTACAGAAGACAGACTTACGTCATTTTTTAATCGCCAAGTTTTTGCATATTTTTAAAAGGTTTTTGAATTTGTTTTGTACAATTTGCACTGAAGATAGCCACACCAAGAAATAAATAAATGCATTGGAGCATTTTGCGAATATCTTAATGTAAGCCGAAACAATTGTCTGCAAAATAAAAAAATAAGTTGGAAAATATGACGTGAATCTGTCCTCTGTGATAATGATGTGGTATTGAACTGCATAAAAATACTGAATATAGCATAGCTCTAGCTTTAAACTATTGAGCTATTATAAGTAGTTTGTGTTACAAAATTAACCACACACACACACACACACACACACACACACACACACACACACATATATATATATATATATATATATATATATATATATATATATATATATATATATATACATGGATTTACTTGCGATTTTTAACACCAGTATTTATTTACTCTTCTCCAGGAGTTAGGCACTTCTTATCTTACTCCCACATGTAAGATGTGACCCAAGGTCGGGAAAGTGGGATTTGAAAAGCTAGCGCCCGAGAGGTGAGCACTCTGGCCATTAAAAATTGCTTGGGCAGCCCCATCGGCATTCCCCGGTAGACCACCTAGAACTGCACAGGACAGACCCATAGACCGGCGTAAATCAAGCCCCGAAGGCCAAGTCTATGGGGTGCAGTATCCATCGGCACAGATACTACACTTTGATCTTAGCCAAAAAGAAGAAAAAGAAAAAAGGAAATAACTCTTCGTCAAGGCTGTTATCTCAGTGAAAGTCTCAGAGACATATATTTATGAAAAAGGATTTTATTCATTTAATATATATATATATATATATATATATATATATATATATATATATATATATATATATATATATAACGTTTCTTTTTTTTCTTCAAAATTCTGTAATACAATTCAAAAACGTTTTCTTAAGGATGTGTCACCCCCTTCTATCTTTCTATCTATCTATCTATCTATCTATCTATCTATATACATACTTCTCTTTACCAAAAGCCAAACAAAACGTCCATGAACAAAGTTTCTTTCCTTGAACATCCAATCCGTGGAACAAGATACCGCAAGTCTGCTTCCCAACTGACTACAGCATGGTCGTCTTCAAGTCTTATGTGAACAAATACTCACTGAGCCGTCCTCTTGGACATTCAATTCCTTTTATGCAATCTTCTTCCCACCATACCCATTACTTTCGGAATTCTCGTGGAGGCGATCATTGTCCAACCGACTATCTCTATAACCCTTATCAGCGAGTGCTTCCTCAAGCCTTGATAAGTGGTGATGCTTTAGTAACCCCTTCCCACCCCCCAAAAAACCCTCTCATATATATGCAACTCATGAATTAATCAAGTGTTAGCCCCCTAAGGATGCCCCTTAATCTCTAAGGGCTAAATGAACTAAAATTAAAAAAAAAAAAAATACGATACGCCGCCCATATTTTTTTCAGGCAATAATCGCCACGTGCTATTTCTCCTGTAGTATCTGTTCGTTCGTCATCATACACCTGACACAGCTGGAGTAGTTGTTCATACTAGCCGGGGATACGTCCTTGACAATCCTTTTTTTGCTTTCAGACGGAGGTATGGTTCTATTCAGTTCTACTGAACTCTCCCAGGCGTTACATTATCTCCGAGAAGGGGTTAGTTTATTGCTAATCGCCTGAAGAGCTCCTACCTGGAATGCCGACAGGGCTGCTCAGGCATTTTTTGTAAGCCAGGGTGCGATCGCTTTGTAAAACCACACCTGACCTTGTGTCTAACCTCCTGGAGAGGAGGTAAATAAAATACTGTCTTCTAAGGCATTACCTCCTCCTTTTGTGGGTGCCAGTGTAGTATATGTTCGTTCGTTCATGATACCATGGTTAGGGTTAGGGTTATCTAGGTTCAAGTTCATTAGTATTTTTAGTAAAATTGAATACGTTAGTGGCACAGGTTAAATGGAAAATATCTCACCTTTCCTCAGCCCTCAGTCGTTGTCTTTGTAAACAAACCAAGGTGGCAATGTTTTTTTTTAATCTTGTTTTTATATATACTAACAGGTCATTGCTTATCAAGGTCCAAAAACCACTCGAGGATAAGGGTTAATGAGTCTGTCAGGTGGACGATGAGCCAGCGCTGTTAGCATTGCCACTGATAGTTGAAACTAGACAGAATTTGATTATTTAAGAGGGACGACCTTTTAAATAATCAAATTTTAACAAGAAATTTGAACGTTGGACTTGTAAACGACCAAGTTGTTGTCATCTGGGAAGCAGTCCTGTGGTATTGTGCTTCACATACGAGTAATACTTGGAAAGAAACTTTGTCCATGGAAAGTCTATATAGTTTTTAGGTACACAGAGGAGGAAATAAACAATATTTACAGAATCTGCAAAAATTCAGAGAATTATATAATTTTCATAACATTTTTGTCAGCCATTTCTCGATAAAATATAAGGTTTCCGATTTAATAGCGATTTTTAGAAGATTTGAAGTTTTCTGGATATTTAGGTCTAGGACAGATAAAAAGCGCTTGAGCAGTAACGTTTTTTTTTTGTTCAAAAGAAAAGATGCATTGTTACTGTTAAAAGTGACTCTATTGATTTTTATTTTAAGGACAAAGAGATTACAAAAAGTATAACTAAGTAGGTCGGAATCTAACCTCTATGGTTAGGTTCCCCTGTCGGGGTTTCTAGGGTAGGCAGCGTTGTCCCATCTCCCCACTCCCTCTCTTTCTTTTTCATTCTTTCTTTTTCATTCTTTCCCTCCCCTTCCTCCCTCTCTTTCTCTCTCTCTCTCTCACACTATAATTTTTTTATGACAACACTTAAAGCGAGAAGACAAAAACTATAACGAAAGAGGCCGGAATTAACCCTTTCGGGGTCCTCACTATGGTTGGGTACCCCCTGTCGGTGTTCTTCAGGTCGGCAACGTCGTCTCCTCACACGCGTGCGGACACCCCCCCCCCCCCACACACACACAAAAAAAACACACACCCACACACACACACGTGCGAACACACAGGTGCTCGCGCGCGCACACACACAATTAAAACTTCTATAGACAAATAAATAAAAATAAAAAATGTATCTACCTGAGGGCTCGCTTCCTGTAGTAATCATTCCTGGACACTAGAGTCCTCCTTTCGGTTAGTGAGGTCCGTTTTTCCGCGTGCGGCCCCTGCTGACAATGATGATGCTGAGGGCAGTGATGCTGGTGATAA
>OY744538.1:90513864-90521364 GCA_963556195.1 Sepiola atlantica | reverse complement strand
TATATATATATATATATATATATATATATATATATATATATATATATAGGGTGTGATATATTATTTTATAATATGTGTTTATATACATGAATTAGTATATATATATATATATATATACACATATATATATATACATATGGATGAGAGAAAGAGAGGTGAAAAGTAAAAATTAATGTCATGGGAATGAAGCTTCATTCAGTTTATATGTGGTTTCCGTATATTATGTAATCGCTTTAAGATATGGAGAAGACAAGAGAAAATAAGGATGTTTGTACACGAGTTATATTATTGCAAATGCATATAGAGAGATTAAAGATAAGGGAAAGAAAGAAAACAGAAATAAAAATAAGACTAAAATGAAAAGAGGGAAAGACCAAAAAGGTGCGGGGTCAAAACTATTAGTTTTTGAAATTTTGGAATTTGAGGTACACACACACACACACACACACACACACACACACACACATATATATATATATATATATATATATATATATATATATATATATATATATATATACATACATATATATATATGAAGAAGAATGGAAAGGGATTAGAGAAGCAAAAGCCAAATCAAATTTCAATTCAATTGCTCAGAGCAAGGCAATTTATTTAAGTTAAATTTTCCTTAAGCCAGGCTTTTCAAAGATCAAAATCTTATCATCAGAGGATAGATAAGTTGGCAAAGGCCAAGATTTAAAATTTGAAAAAAAAAAAAAATAAATAAATAAAAAAAAAAAAAAATAAATAAAAGTTGTAGGGAAAGAAACACAGGGCTAAACTCTGCCCGAATGCAAGCAAATGTCCGATTGCTAAAAAGTCCAGTGTCGAAAAGTCCAGAGTGAAAAGTAGATAGGTAGGTCGTTAAAAGGCACAAGAGGTGGTGAGAGAGGATTCAAAGTTAAATTCCAAGAAGCCACAACTTGAGGTGCGGCGAAGGTTTTACCTTTCCTAAAAGTTCGCTTTTAGTACACCACTTATATATATATATATATATATATATATATATATATATATATATATATATATATATATAATAAAACATATTCAGAGTAATATCCCCTTTTAAAATAAATACATCTTAATTGTGGAGCACTGTCTGAAATTATACAAAATTGAGGTCGTCAAGCTATGGAAGCAAAGTTAACACGCCCGCGTGTTTAAACACTCTTTGATCGCGGAACGTTTGAAACCTGCCACTGGCTTTAAATGTATCTTTATTTCAGCAATGTCTGTGGCGATTTCCGTTGGCTTAATGGATTAGAGCGTCGGGTTGTGATCCTCTTCTGAATCTACAAACTGCGTTCGAACCAGTCTGACCGCCTGAAACCATATATATATATATATATATATATATATATATATATCGATCTTTGAAAAGCCTTGGCTTAAGGAAAGAATAATAAACACTAGTTTATTACTGAATACACCTTGCATTGAACAATTGAAATTTGAAATAAATTTGGACAATCGTCTCATATTTATCACTCTTTTTTCTTCTCTCTCTCTCTCTCTCTCTCTCTCTCTCTCTCTCTCTCTCTCTCTATATATATATATATATATATATATATATATATATATATATATATATATATATATGATACTACACTACCCCTCCTTTATCGGGCAGGTAATACAATAAACGATAATATCATGACCACAGAACAGATACTACACAACAACCAGCTTCCCTAAAGAGAAGAAAATAATGCCTGGGAATATGGTCTCATGGCAACAGAATAAATACCACACTTCTGTGAATATAGCATTGAAAGTAAATTAGTCTGTAATGAGATACTAAACTGAAATTAGCATTAAATGAAAGTAGAATAGTACAATTAATAGAAAGGGTACTTTGTTACATTGGGACCCGCGTTAAAAGTCTTTCGGCGTCGGTGCTTTCCGGCGGTTTACGGTAAAGCCTCGAAGCGAGACGAATAAGCAGACGACACTAAACTTTCAAATTGAATGAAACGCTGAACTTGCAAACTGATAGAAACGCGATTGCAACATGAATTTTTACATGGTAACACTGGCTGTTTATACTCCTGAAGAAACGATAAATTTCTGTCAGGACTATAAATTGATTGCTAAAATAAATTGATTGCTAATGAAAAAATTGCCAAAAATGAGGAGATAAATACAAGATCGCTAAGCGAACAAAACTCACAGATAAATACTCTTAAAGTTGCCTTAACGCCAAATGCAGATACTGGACAAATTACTAACCCTAACCCTGCCCTAACCTTAACCCGACTGCCCTAACCCTAATTCCTAAACCTCAACGAAAAAAACAAAAATAGTCAGTAACAAAAAAGTTGACAAAAGAAATAATTTTCGCAAAAAAATGTAAAAAAACACGCATACTTGATTAACTTTTCACTGTTATTATCACTTTTTTTCTTCGTTTAAAAAATATTTCTTACATACAAATGTTCAATAAGATAAAAAAAAGTAAAAAAAAAAAAACTTTTTAATTTAAACACTTATTTGAAACTTCGTTACAAAAATAAATATTTATTTGGAAAATTGTTTCCTTGTATTGTCACGCTTTTTTTTGTCACGTTTTATTTTTTTTAACTCAGGTAAGTCAACAGATTTTTCATTCGGCACTCTCCGGCGTTTAACGTAAACATCCGGAACCTACCGACGCCGAGGCACTTTTAGCTCGTGGTCCAATGTAAAAAAAACAACAATAGAAGTAATAGTATAGTTTTGGCTTCAGACAAACAGACACAGAATCTCCATTAGTATTAGATTGTTTGGACTACCATTCTGATTTTGGATCAAAGTGTTTAATAAGTTATGTTTGAGAATTTTTTTAGATAGGATCTATAATTTATATTATTTGGATTATTCGAACTATTGCTCTTATCTTGGATGTTATTTTCACAACGTTTCGGCCGATATAACCACTGATGTTATTGAAGTGCTTGTTGTCAAACCCGGGAATCTTTCTGTCGAACCCGAAATGTGTACGGAATTTCGAACGGAACCCTTTATTTAATCCGCGGTGTCCAATTGTTCTCGTTCCGGGTTAGTCTTGATGAGAATAGTTGTCTGAATGATCCAAATGAATCAAAATTGATCCAAATTAATCCAAATTAATCCAAATTAATCCAAATTTATCCAAATTAATCCAAATAATCCAAATTAATCCAAATTAATCCAAATTTATGCAAATTAATCCAAATAATCAAAATTGATCCAAATTAATCCAAATTTATCCAAATTAATCCAAATAATCCAAATTAATTCAAATTAATCCAAATTATCAATTATCATCTAATATATCTGCAACATACAGTTCTATCCTACCACATGATAGACTTGTATTTCGATTTGTGAGTACAAAAAGAATAAAGAACTTATTTCCTTGTTAACAAGTGTTTTATGTTGATTTTGTTTGTGCATGAATATAATTAAAAGTTAGCTTCAAGAGAAAGAAAGAGAAAGGGAGAAAAAAGAAAAAGAGAGAGGCAGATAGAGAGAGAAATATATATATATCTATCTATATCTCTCTCTTTCTCCCCCCCCCCTCTCTCTCTCTCTCTCTCTCTCTCTCTCTCTCTCTATATATATATATATATATATATATATATATATATATACATAAAGAGATAAGGAGAGAAACTAAGAAAAGGAGAGAGAGGCAGATAGAGAGAGAAATATATATATATATATATATATATATATATATATATATATATATATGTATAGATATATATATATATATAGAGAGAGAGAGATAAAGGAAGAAAAAGAAAGAAAGAGAGAGGCAGATATAGAGAGAAAGATATATATATGTATGTATATATATATATGTATATATATATATATATATATATATATATATATATATATATATATATATATATATATATACATAGAGAGATAAAGGGAGAAAAAAGAAAGAGAGACATATATAATGTATATATATCTTTATATACACATATCTATATATATATATATATATATATATATATATATATATATATATATATATATACATAGACAGACAGAAATATAGATAGATAGATAGATAGATAGATAGATAGATAGATAGAAAGAAAGAGAGAAAGACAGAATGAGTGAGAGATAAAGAGATAAGGCGAAGAAGAGATAAAGAAAAAGAGAGAAAAATAGAAAGAGTACGCGATGGATATATAAGGAAAAACGATAGATGAACAGAGACCTAAAGGAAACGAGATAAAGAGGAGGAGAGAGAGGGAAAAAGATAGAGAGGGGGAGAGAGAGGGAAAGAGATAGAGAGGGGCGATAAGGGTGATTAGACTAATCTAAAAGGTTACATTCAATTTTTTAATAAACGGATTAGGAGGGTATTCTTATTATTTTAAGCCTTAGAATAAAAGTAGGACGGACCAACAATAGAAGGTTTTGTTTAATCTGAAAATGGGTAAAATCTATTGCGTAATTCTATTGTTTATGTATATATGCTCTAGTGTCAAAAATAATATCCATTAGTTTAGTCTTTAACCTTTAACGTTTGACTATTAATAATACATACATACATATATATATATATATACATATATATATATATTCATGGTGCTTCGGAATTTTTTAAATGAGGGTTGAGATGTAACCTCCAATCTTCTTCAGGTGTATTTTATGTATATATGCTCCGGTGTCAAAAATAATATCCATTAGTTTAGTCTTTAAACTTTAACGTTTGACTATTAATAATACATACATACATACATACATACATACATATATATATATATATATATATATATATATATATATATATATATATATTAGATTTTTAATTTTTAACGGCCCTCATTTTTGAAATGTTAAATTTCTTTTCTTCTTCTTCTCTTTCTTTATCTCTCCATTTCATTCTTTCCAAATATGATCTGAGGTTAAGATCGGATTCAAACTCTGCCTGATGAGATCTCAGTTTATAGTAACTGTTTATCGATAACATCGACATTCCAGTATCGCAGATTTTGTACATGTCTGTGTAAATAAAATTATACTATATATATATATATATATATATATATATATATATATATATATATATATATATATATATATATATATATTTATGGTGCTTCGGAATTTTTTATAAGTAGGGTTGAGATGCAACCTCCAACCTTCTTCAGGTGTATTTTGTCGAACTCAGGAATCTGAAGAAGGTCGAAGATTACATCGGCCGATACGTTTTGATAAAAACACCCAAGATGAGAACAGTAGTCCAAATATACCAAGTTCTACGAATATTTTTATTGGTTTTTACAACAATATATATTTAAGTATATACTCTTTATCCGAAAATGTTCCAAATTGCAAGCTCAATGAAGTTTTATTACAAGCTTCAGAGCATATATGATTATTTGTTGCGTTCCAATGACCATAAGAACAATCAATCTATAACCGTAACTTTCATCTGTTCTTTCAATTTCTTTATCTTCATACATCAGCGAATACCTTTAATTCCTCTGTGTCTCACAAACAACATTGTTTTTTATAATTATAATTTTTATAATGTTTATTTTTCTCTAAATTCAAAAGTTGTTTCAAATTTTAAGAATAAAATTTATTTATTTTTAAAATAAAAAGTCGTTTGATGTTTTGGGAATAAGATTTTCTTGTAGGGTTCCTGGGTTTTTGTCACCATTTTTCATGTGAGTTTTTTTCATGTGTTTTGCTTGTCATTACTTTTGCCAAGAATTAAAAAAAAAACTTCTTTTCTGATGACTTTAGAATAGTGTGTTTTTTCTATTACTATTAAGTGAAGAATTTCTCTGATGATTAACACGGTTTAGAAGAAGTTTATGCATTTCTCTTGATTTTGATGTGAAACGCGCGTAAGATGTATAAATAGTATTGTATTTGGAAAGTAATAAACAGGAAAAAATAAAATAAAAATATATACGCAAATATTGTTTGTGAGACAAAGAATAATTACAGGTATTCGCCGATGTATGAAAATAAAGAAATTGAAAAAACAAAAACAAATGAAAGTTATGGTTGTGGTTGTTCAACGATATATAGAGATAAAGAAAGTAAAAATAAAATACAGATGAAAGTTATGGTAATGGATAGATTATTTCTATGGTCATTGGAATGCAATTATAATATATATATATATATATATATATATATATATATATATATATATATATATATATATATATATATATAAAGATAAATGGAGGAAGAGAGATAAAGATGTGCAAATGAGAAATCAATTTAATCTTTGATTGTTCAAGGTGTACTCGATGAAAACATATTTATTTTTTCTTTCCTTAATCCAAGGCTTTTCAAAGATTAAAATCTTATCATCATGTAACTCTTTTGTTACCGGACACTTTGTCAACGGACATTTTCCCAACTGGACATACTCTATATTTTGATAACCTTTTTACGCACGCACATTTACTTTCCATTACTTTATATTGTTTCTTTAATTAAAAAAAATTAAAAATTTGCCTTTTCCCCTGCCAACTTATCCATCTATGTAATTTCTCAGATGAAAGGATTTTAATCTTTGAAAAGCCTGGCTTAAGGAAAGAAAACAAACACATGTTTTCATCGAATACACATTACATTGAATAATCGAAGATGAAACAGATTTGTCATTCGCACATGTTTATCTCTCTTCCTTCAAAGAAGATGTGAAGATGGAAAAAAGTTTTTTTTCTATCTTTAAATATCCGTTCACCGAACACCTTATCAACGGACATTCACAAACTGGACAGACTCCATATTTTTTACACGCACACTCTTACTCTCCATTGCTTAATATTTTTTTTAAATTTTGAATTTTAGCTTTTCCACTGTCAACTTATCCATCTATGTAATTCCTCTGATGATAAGATTTTAATCTTTGAAAAGCCTTGGCTTAAGGAAATAAAAATAAACATGTTTTTGCCGAGTACATCTGGCATTGAACAATGGAAGTTGAAAAAGATTTGTCATTCGTACATATTTATCTCCCTTCTTTCATTTATCTTTATAATTGCTCTATCTCGTATATTGAGCTTAAACCATGTCACAATAGGTTCTATCTACTAAAAGTATAATTTTAGTATCTTAATTATATATATATACATATATATATATATATATGTTGTGTGTGTGTGTGTGTTGTATATCGAATAGTGAAGAGAAATCGATAGAAATGAAATAAAAAGTGTTCGATCGATTAATTGAAGAGAATATAGACCACATCTGGAGTTGCAGTCAGTACATAGGCGGCGGCAGTGGCAGCAATGAGAGTATTGACTGGATTTGTATGTCAAGGGAGGACAAAACGGAAGAAGTGAAAAGCACGTGATTGGCAGCGAAGAAGAGCGAATGGCAACGAATCAAACAGCAGCTGAGATTTCGACTAATTCAATTGTTTATTGTTTTTTGTTTTTTTTTGTAACTTTGCTGGTTTCTTTTTCTTACTTTTTCTTTTTCGTTTTGGTACTTGTACACTTAGCCAGAAACAAAGCAACCCGACCGAGAACAGGTGTT
>OY744538.1:90508864-90511364 GCA_963556195.1 Sepiola atlantica | reverse complement strand
TTGAAACCGACGGTACCGACGTTGTTTTCATCTTCTGTAATACATATATAAATAAATATTACGCTCTTATTTTTTAATTTTCTTAACATCCTGCTGGGATCGCTCCTAATAACCATATATATATATATATATATATATATATATATATATATATATATATATATATATATATATATATATATATATATATATATATATATATATGAATTAATTTTATAAATTAACTTTTACGTACATAAAAGAAATCCATGGACACACAATCGGCATGGCTACTCTGAGCAGGGACCGAACTCTCGATGTAAATGTCAATAGTCTGGTACTTTACTATCAGACCAGGACCCCTTGTACGACATATGTACGTCTCTCTCTCTCTCTCTCTCTCTCTCTCTCTCTTTCTCTCAAATAGTGTCGCCAAACTCGCAGTGCTTAGCGTGGCGACTATGGCAACCCCATCGAATGGCTGTCGCCAATAAGGTGGACGGAAACCAGGGAGGGGTGTCTCTGCCAGGAGTGCTCAAAAACTCTGATATATATATATATATATATATATATATATATATATATATATATATATATATATATAGTCTACGGAGTGTAGCATCCATCGGAACTCTGATTTTCACCAGCTTACAGAAGAGACGTTGGTAGTCTCCCTCTACTCGATATTTCCAATGTAAAGTGCCCGACTGAGCTCTAATCATTGGTTTCTTCTTCTAAGCCATTCATAGAAAGAACACGTATTGGTACCACAACGGGGAAAAATACTTTTCTTGCCTCCTCCATATGCCGAGGGGGAGGCGAAATTCCCATGGACAGAGTTTCTTTGCAAGGAGTTCCTTCCTGTTGAATACAATACAGCGGGACTGCTTCCCTTCTAATTACAATGTCAACACATTCTTGTCCTAGACCGCCCCACAAAGAATCGAATGCAGTTCATGTTAGTACTCGCATTGTGTTCCTCATCTTTCGCCTGATAACGATCCCGTCTCATTAACCCTAACCCTAACCCTTATCCTTGAGTGGCTCTTGGCCTTAATAAGGTGTGATCAAATAATAATAAAAAGGACCAGATAGGATTTGAACTCGTCATCTCCTATTCCATGACCGTAACCACTACGCTAATCCGGGCCCTTCATTTCCGTTTCAAATTCCAGCAAAACATCTAATCTATTACTCGTAGAACGATGATTACCCTTAACTACGAGGGAGTTCTCTTTAGACTTAATTAAACGGTTTTTATGCCAATTTAACTTGAGTTGAGAAGGATGCGTTATTAGTTGCGTCAGTGAGCACGTGATGGAAGAGGGTGAGCGATGGAAGATCTCATGACTCATAATCCACACCAAAGAATCTCATTTGAAAAAAAAGTTGCCATGCCAAGCCCTGAAAACACGACATTTGATATTTAATATTTCTGCTCTCCTCCTATACGAGACATCAACAAACCTGCCATCTCTTTCTGACGCAAAACGCAATAAACGTTGAAGTACCGACGATTCTTTAGTATAATGGTGTTATTTGTCTTGGAATTATGACGCACGAGTATACAGCCTCCGTCCAAAAAATTACAAAAAAAAAAATCATCCTTCGCCAGTGATCGCACGAGTATTCATATTCATCTGTTACAAATGGAGATTTGGTATCTGTTTGTCTGAAGCTAGAAACTTTTTTTACAAAATGGTCAAAACTTATCAAGGCCAAAGGCCACTCGAGAACAAAGGTTAATGAGATAGAATAATTCTCAGGTCCAAGTTCGAATACTTGAGGGGTTACAAATGCAGTAAGTTCTTCGGAGCACGTTCCGTGGAAGTACTTGTAAAACATGAACAGTGATGCAACCTTACGGCGATGGTCGTGATCTCTATATATATAAAGTTGTGTCGTTTATCGCAGTGACAGTGAGATTAAAAACCCTTTTTCATATACAGAATACAATAACTTCACATTTCTAACATACTGGGCATGTGTATCAGATATACATAATAGACTAAACAAATTTGCATATTAATTTACAAAATAACATCTCATTAATTCACTATTCATTATTATTGGTTTCTTATTCAATGACTGTTTTCATTTTATTATTACGCAGATTTCTTACATAACCCTAACCCTAAACCCTAAACCTAATCCTAATCCTAACCCTAAACCTAACCCTAAACCTAACCCTAATTCTAAGCCTATACTTAACCCTAATCCTAACCCTAACCCTAAACCTAACCCTAACCCTAATTCTAAGCCTATACTTAACCCTAACCCTAACCCTAACCCTAAACCTAACCCTAATCCTAAGCCTATACCTATCCCTAACCCTAACCCTAAACCTAATCCTAATCCTAAGCCTATACCTAACCCTAACTCTAAACCTAACCCTAAACCTAACCCTAAACCTTACCCTAATCCTAAGCCTATACCTAACCCTAACTTTAAACCTAACCCTAAACCTAACCCTAAACCTAACCCTAAACCTTACCCTAATCCTAAGCCTATACCTAACCCT
>OY744538.1:90496364-90503864 GCA_963556195.1 Sepiola atlantica | reverse complement strand
CAAAGTGGACGCACTGTGGCGATTGAAGAACATACCAGTTACTTCACAATAGGTAGACCAAACCAACACACAACACAGTTACTAGGATGTAAAAGCAGTTGCAGAGAGAATGATAAAGTCAGCCACATACCAACATGTGCGAGTAAAACGTTTTTATAGAGTCCGCGTAGAGAAGTTTGCCAACAATCGCGTGATTACTTCGATGAGTACCCGATTCTATTGAAAAAACGATGCTAAGAAAAAAAAGTCAATTAATTTTAAAAAATCGTATAGTTTTCTATGATTCTTTTTTTTTATTAATGGAATTTTATTGGGATTAGAATATCCATTAAATCCAATGCTTTCATACCATTTTATTAACTCCTTCCATATAATGCATCCTAAGAAATTCGTGTCATAATAACCAGAAAAAAAAACAACATTTTTTCTGAAATCTGATTTGAATGTATTATAAATTCAATAAACTCTACACTATACACCAATGTATATTTTTATATAAATCTTTATCCGTCACGTCACAGAAAAGGTAGCGAGTAAAAAACGTGGCTTTTTTATAGTCTTCGGGCGGAACTATTTCAAGTAGTGGGAAGAAGCAAGAAATTAAATAGCAAGTCAGACAAGCCCCACTGTCTGAAATGAATTCAGAAAGAAATCCTTCACTCTAAATAAAAAGTAAGCTGTATGTATTTTATCCCTTAAAGTCATCAGAAATCATAATGATGATTTATATACGTAGAAATTTAATTACTGAGATAATTTTATAGATTTATATGAATATTAGTACGAACACTGTCAGAGCATAATTTTATTGCATCATTTTCGACACAGAGTATACACATACAGTATATATACATAATATATATATATATATATATAATATATATATAAATATATATATATTATATATAATATATATATAATATATATATATATAATATAATATATATGTAATATATATAATATATATATATATAATATAATATATATATGTAATATATATAATATATATAATATATATATATATATAATATAATATAATATATATATATATATATATATATTAAGTTATGAAAATATATTGATGGAAATTAAGCTACACAGAGGTTTCCGCGTTTCATCCCCGACGGGAATCGTCATTTTAGCATGGATAAAACGCGGGAGCCTCTATGTAGCTTAATTGCCATAAATATATCTTCATAGCTTACTACCTAGCTCTACTTACGTATCGAGCACTGGTGAAGTAAATACTGACAATTGATACATAAAAAATTATATCTCCTTATAAAATGTTATGTGGATACATAAAATAATGATACAGTTTCATGTATACTGACATCTTTGGCTACATATGTGCACGCATGTTTCAGTTACAGCCTTATTCGACCAAGCTTCTTCAAACCAAGTTGTTAAAATAAAATTGGGAATGATTAGTTCCTTGAAATATGAATTGTCTTTTGGTCGATACTGATGCGGACTGCAGTGTTCGATTCCTGTCGAATTCATAGCACATATTTCACTGGAGATGTTGGCAACCTTCATGTAATCCCTCCTGTGAGTATTCGAAGGGAATCAAGCAAATAAAAACGATCATAACTTTTTTAGAAGTATTTTAATTTTTACTTGGGATTTATTTCAGATGAGAATATCCATTCAATTCAATGCTTCCATACCGTTTTATTGAGGCGTTTCCATATATTTGCATTTGTCAGAGATTCGTGTCAGAATGACCAGAGGGAAAAATCTTTCCGAGCTTTCTAGGGACATTAGTGGATCCGGATCCATTTAGCGTTAATGGAATGCCTTAATCCATCCAACAAGTTTGGATATTTTGTGTGTGAAAAGATCGGGAAACGGCGAGCCGTGGAATACACGCGATCAACTGGCTTTCAAATCTGTCCTGTCGATATTTTGCAGACAGCTTCATAATAATCCACTTCAAAATCCGTTCCAATCACATTTGCCGCCACGCTGATTGAAAAGATCGCCTGATAATATATGGAAGCATTGAATAGCAAATAAATGAATAAGAGAGCCGTTAGCAACGTACACTGCCGTTTCGGAATTGGTTTAGAAACGGGTGAAAGTGCTGGTTGACAAAGACGACCGACACAGTGTGCCCATTGTTTCCAAAAATTAAAAATAAATCAGATCTCAGTCAAAACTTAACGTCTAAGAGTGGTTGAGGGCTAGTTGGAAACGGAGTTTAATGGTCTTACTGATGAAAGAAAATATTTCAATAAATTCAAACTCCGTGGGCCTGGAGCGGAATTATCTAATTTGCGCATATTTGGCAAAAGCACTATTTCGACTATAATGTAATGTAAAAGTGATTGATGGCATGTTGGAAGTGGAATTTGATAATATTACTGACTAAAAAAATATTAATTTTTTTTTTTTAATAATAAACAGAAACCAACACTTTATCAAGGCCGAGGCCACCCGTGGACAAGTGTTAGTGTGATTTTCTATTTATCCCCCCTCCAGGAGATTAGACACAAGTGTCATGTGGGTTTGATGGAAGCGTTTAAAAAAAATTCCTGGGTTTGAATGACCTCTTTTGGGGTTTTGGCCATATCACTGTTTCCACCATACGGAGAGCAGAAAGTGGACCTTCGGTTCACTTTCGGCAGCAACGTAACTCTCGCTTACCTTATTTTTTCCTTTAGTCCCCACATTCCATGAGCGATGTTTCTGACAAAGGGGGACACATTGCTGTTTTCTGCATCAGAATATATCCATATAACACTTATCGTAGGCCAGTTTTTGACCATTAAGTAATTGTTTTTCTTAGCTCATTACATCAAATTGCTTCATGCCATTGTTTGGAGCGATTTTCATAAAAAAAAGCAAAAAAGTATCGTCTGAGAATTGCTGAGTGCTTGTTGGGAGCAGAATGTTATATCCTGACTGATGAAAAGATTACGAAAAATCAAATTATGAATTTTGTAAAGATTCATTGTCGAAGACCCCGTCTTATATCACCCATCATCCGAATGCCTCCACTTGTCTCAGATTAATGGAGTTGACCTGCAAAATGGCTTTTTAAAATTCATATGCCTTGTAACGTTGACGCCGTCTTATTTGATTAGTAGTAAACGTTTTCTCCGCTCGCCGCAGAACACGCACTAACATGATTGAGTGTCGTTCCAGTCGTAACTATCTTAGGCCAAGGTGTTCGCTTGGTTTATGTTAATCTTCATCCATTCACTAACGCTGTCTATCTATCTTTCTCTTTGTCTATCTTTCGACTGGCTTTCTTGTATTATGCCTTCGACGCCTATTTTGCATAGCCATGCACTGGAACGCTTAACGTGATCAAACAATCTCAAAACTTTACATTTGATAACAGAGGACATTGATTGGATGCGATACTGAAGAACAAGTTATTATACGATCATTCATTGCTAACTGGAAGAAGTGAAAAACCCCATTTGTTTAAGTATTAAAATTAAGATATTTTCAACTATATCGTCAATTGGCGAATTCGGTAGTGTCGAGCAGTTAGCATAAAGGTTGCGAGTTCGAATCGCGGCCTCAGCGCCGAAATTATTTATTGTTAATTAATTAATAGATGCCCTAATGTATTTGTTATGTTTCTGACTTACCCACCTCTCTCTTACGTTTACAAAAATTCTCCAAAACGGACAGACAGAGAAAGTGTTCACTATATTATAAGTACAGAGGATATTGATAGGATGCCAGTGAGTTTTCGTAACTCTGCGATACTGATGTGATCCGATAGTTGACGATCAGTAATGAAGCGCATGATCTGGCTGTGGGAAGTTTCTACTTTCTGACGTAATTTTACAGTCCAGTTGACATATTTAAGTCCGTTTACAACTACAGGAAGGACATATGCGTCATAGATGTTCACTTTTAAGCGTTTAGAATGCTATTTTAATTATACAAACAATCACAATATCATTCCAAACACTTAAAAGTGAAAATCTATAACGCATATGTCCTTCCTGTAGTGTATCATTTACAATTTCAAGTAAATCTCGTATTCAAATTAAAAAAGTCATAATTAAAAGTGCTTTTAATTCATATTTCTTTCATTATTTCACATATAATCCATAGTTTTTAAAAAAAATATTTATCATTTAGTAAATAGTAAGGGTACGTCCGCTAGTACTTATTTGTAATCCGTAGGCCGAATATTTCTTTTCACCGACACTAGCAGAGAGAAGGGCAACGTCAACAGCCTAATAAAATGGTCCTTCGGCATCTAGTTCTTTTCTTTGCGTTGTTGATCATGACAACAACAGAATCTAATCGGTCCAAAAACGGGGCCGTATTGATTCTTACAAACCTCCTACGTATTACGATTAACTACTGCTACTGCTAATACTATTTTCATGTTTTATATACTTTCAATCTTTGCATTTCGGTGTTCATGGCTTTTGTCGGGGTCTGTTCAAAACAGGTAAATAGTTAACAATTTTTTTGCCAGATTTGGCTTATTTTGGATTATTTAGAAGGGGGTCAAGTTTGTTGAAGAACAAACAACTGCATTGTAAGGATGAGTAATGCAAAAGGAGCCACATCTTGTATCAATTCTCGAAAAAAGTTATAAGACATGCCGACATAAAAAAGTCTATAATAATGTTGATATATAGCGGGTTATTATTCTGAATTATTTGCTTGTGTACGTATTTAACCGTTGCAAATCGCTTTGCATCATCGCAACAGCCGTTTAACATTGATTGCTCGCTGATAACGGCCGTTGGATTGCTGAAATTTGAGTAACTAAATAGTAATATTTTACAGTAAAACGCGTTGTTTCTAATCATCAGCGACTATTTAAAAGCTGGGAGATGGCCGAATTGAAGTGGGAAATGATAAGTACGTGCAAATCAATGGTCGATTCCTCAAAATGAAAAAACATTTTGACCCCCCCCCCTTCACTTAAAAATACACTAAAATTCAGGAAATCAACCAATTTTACTGAAATTTTCAATATTTATTAATCAACAATCACGGAATATAATGAAACCATTTTTTTTTTTTAAATCTTAGTGAAAATGTATTATTTTTTAAAAAGAAAATACACCTTTACTAAAGTTATATTTTTATATATTAATAAAAAAAAATGCATGATTTTTTAACTGTTACTTATGTAAATAAAGGATCGTAGATGTTAACAATTAAATTTTTTTTTCAAAATATTTCGTATATATTACGAAAAATGCCAGTAAATACCGTGTTAATAAAATCACTATAACTCGAAGAAAAATTAATTTTTTGAATTAGCGATATTATTATTGAATAAAGCATTGTTTAATCAATATTTTCACCAAAAAAATAATATAATTGCAAAAAATATTTCATGTGATTTTAATGATTAGAGTTTTTGGAAAAATAAAAAATGCGACATAATTATATTTCTCTTTCATAGAGGAACGTGGCATCATCAGCGCAAGAAATTTTTTTTATAATCTTGAAAATAAACCAAAAATTGACAAATTTGAGATCCAGGAACTTTACGAAAAAAAGAATTTTAAAAATTGAATAATTTCTACTAACGATGAACTTTCATTAGTATGGTAGCCCCGTTCTGTAATAACCAGGTGGGATTAGCAATCACTCACTTTTACAGCGCAAACTTTTGTTTTTTTTAGATATTCAACAATTTCGTTCATTTCGCAATTCATCGTCAATTATTTGGAAAGATTTGTATTTGTTTTGTCTTTTTTTCATTAATAAATATTTAAGTTAAAAACAATTATTTATTAATAAATAAAGAGAATTCAAACATGACATTTTCTTTCAAAATTGAATTCTGTTTATCAATAAATAACTGTTTTAACTTTTTTTTTCAATGAATAAATTGTCAGTGTAGTCATTGACTGTAATTTACTTTTTAACACTTAAAATAAAAAATAAAAACACTTTATTTTTAAAAGAATCAATGTAATTTATCGTTACGACACGTTAAGAATAAATCGAGTAACTAAAGTTTTAAATCATGTAAAACAAATTGATAAAATTGACGCAGTTCGTAACGTAAAAATATTTTTAACATTTAAAAAATAGTGTTATTTCAAATTCTAAAAAATCGAAAAACATTGGTAAACAGACGTCATCAATCATTTCAGAGTATTACGAAATTAAAAACAACCTTTTCAGTTAAAAATAATTGCGTACACTCACAAATAATTAAATAAGCATTTCCTTTTTTATTATAACAAAATAAGGGTACTTAAATTTGTTTATAACCTTAAAAAGAATAAAGAAATTAATGGATAATAATTTTTCAACTTCTATAAACTATTATTACATTTTTATATATAAAGTTAAAAATGATAAATTATGACATTTTTTGTCTTCCATATATTTTGCTTGGCGATGTCAATTTGTAAACAACGTCCTTTTCCGATGAAGTTATGGCGGCTTTTATTCATTTATCACATTTGAAGGGCTAATTTTGCTAATTTTTAGTCAAACGTGGGATTTTTTTTTTAATTCAGTGTCTTATGACTTTAATTTAATAATTATCTTTGAAATAGTTCCCCAAAACTTATATTTATCTTTTAAAAGATTTTTACAAGTAATTTTTTTAAAGTTCAAAATTCATTGAATTTTTGGGGTTTTTGACCGTCGTAATTACATATTTTATTATAATTTATTTTTCACACGTAAATATGCAGTTTTTTTCGTTTAGAGATTAAGTTTAGGCTTTTATCTTTCAAACACAATCAAAGTTTACACGGAAACTAATTAAATAATTAATGATAAGCGCTTTTTAATAAGCATAGTCCGTACAAGAGACGGCTATTTTTGCACGTACCTAGAAATGACGTTGACTGACGACCTGACCGTAGAGAGTTCGTTAAGGGACAAACAACTACATTCTGAGCACAAGTAATACGTCAGGAGTCGACATCCTGTATCACTTGTAGAAGAAGTTACAAGATCAGCAGACATAGAAAAAATAATTCTAGAAAGATATGGATATTAGGCTAGTTATTCTTTTGACTTGTTTGCCTATTAACTTGATAAATATTTCCGGAAGCTACGTTTTACCTTGACGCAATCATTTTCTCATCTAAACAAAGAGATGCGATGGACGAAGATGGCCGTTACGCGTGGCGCGAGAATGAATTCATGGCAACGATCGACATTGAAAGAGAAATAAGTTAATCCGAAGTGGGAAGCATTTACGAGGATAACGCGAATAGATCGGGAAATAATTGAACATACAGAAAGACACACGAAAGAAGAAATTTAATATTGAGAGCTGAAATACACTTAGACGTTATATAACCATGACTCCCTAATTTCTACGTTGCATCTTTCTTGTCCCATCACCGTGTTTAACGTACCCTACCGTTTTCCCGCTTTCTAGGGGAGGGGGCATACTATTTACATTGTCCGTACGCAAAAAAGGTTATCTACATTCAGCGCCGATAGGCACACACGTTCTTGTCTGCTCATGATGGCCGAAAAGACAAAACGTTTCTCTAAAGAATTGTGAATTATAGTCTTAAGCGAGTTTTA
>OY744538.1:90448864-90488864 GCA_963556195.1 Sepiola atlantica | reverse complement strand
TGTATATATATATATATATATATATATATATATATATATATATATATTAGGTGTGATTTTGAAGGATATATTTATGGAATTTTTTTTTGTTGTTGCTTAATTTTATGAAAATACACCATTTTTTTGGATGAGTAAACGTTTAAGGCAACACAATTTCTTTTTTATGGAAGTTGCGTTGGACATAATATCGTAGCACCACTTTATATAAAGAGCTAACAGAACGAGAGATGATTGACAAAAAGACAGGTAATGCCTTGAAATGACCAAGGTTATAACTAGGAGGAAAGCAGTCTGCAGGAAGAGTTCCACAAGTCTGCGATTCTTGGAAAGAAGCAACTAGTTTAGGAAGATGTATTATAACGAGGTATCTGAACAGCGAAGTTATGACGACCACTAGACCAACGAGTCAAACGAGCGGGAACAAAGGAAGCGGTGAATAACTCAGATATTTCTGAAAACGCATGTAAGCATAGACTAACAAGTCGTGTCGCTTGTACAGTAATGCGGCAGAAACCCCTGGCTGGAAAGTAGTAGAGAGTGTAAGGGAGAGACAGAGAAAATAAAAAAGAGAGAAAATTATAAGGTCTTAAGAGAGAGAGAGAGAGAGAGAGAGAGAGGGAGAGAGAGAGAGAGAGTTACGGAAAGACAGAGAGAGAATATAAAAGAGAGAAAATGAGAAGGATCTGAAGAGAGAGAGAGAGAGAGATAGAGAGAGAGAGAGAGAGAGAGAGAGACAGACAGACAGACAGACAAAGACAGACAGAATAAAAAAGAGGAAATGAGAAGAGTCTTAAGAGAGAGAGAGAGAGAGAGAGAGAGAGAGAGAGAGAGAGAGACAGAGACAGAGAGAGAGAAAGAGACAGAGACAGAGACAGAGACAGAGACAGAGACAGAGACAGAGAGAGAGAGAGTTGCGGAAAGACAGAGAGAGAATATAAAAGAGAGAAAATGAGAAGGATCTTGAAGAGAGAGAGAGAGAGAGAGAGAGAGAGAGAGAGAGAGAGAGAGAGAGAGAGAGAGAGAACGACTAATAGTTATAGAAGAAAAAAATCGAGAAAACGAATTAAAATATCGATGAATTCTTTTTCTATTTTCTATTCTCTCTTGGAAATCGAACCATTTCCTCCGCCGTCTTTCATTTTGAAAATGAATTTTATCAAAATAAAAATGAAAAAAAAACAACATTTTTCGTTCACATTCTTTATCGCTTTTATAATTGGCCCCACGCGAGGGTTCCACCGATTTCCACATTCTCCGTTTTGTCTTCCAACAAGTATTTACCCCACGACCCAAACCCCATCGTTCGCATTCCGGCACTCCAAAAAATCAGGCAACTAATGCAATCATCAAATGCGACAGGTTTCCCTCAACACGCACAGGCATTTTAATCACATCCCTTTTTACGGAATGCAATCATTTTTTATTTGTTTCTGAAGATTTCACCATTTTGTTTTGAAAACTATTCACCATCAACCGACGCCATGTTGCTTCACATTCCTTCCCTTGCAGATGTTTGCACTTGACACTGAAATCGACATTAAAGAGAAATGACTATTTCTCGGCCTTCAATCTGGGATCAAAGTGTAGTATACATATTTTGATCTTGTTACACACACACACATACACACACACACATATATATATATATATATATATATATATATATATATATATATATATATATATATATGTTGATGAGTCCCGATTTAAGGACGAAACGTATACGCACATAATATAATAAACAATAACAAATATTTATTATTATTTGTCGTTCCTCGAAAAAGTAGAGCACTGTAAGTGTAGTATGACATCACTAGCTTTAAATGCATCGTTTCTTCCGCAAAAATGTTGAACGCTCTAGGCGCTGATAACGTGTTAAAATTATCACTGTTTATTCGCTATTTGAGTTATAAAATACTCGCAATCCGGGGGTTTGAATCGCATGACCGGTAGTGAATAGTCATATCTTTATGCTGATGATTCCCGATTTAAGGACGAAACGTATACATACGTAAATAATAAACAATAACAAATATTATATATATATATATATAAAGTTAATCTTGCATTAATAAAGGCTTCTATTTTCAATTTTATAACACTGACCCACCAATGCTTTGAAATGAACGACCCATTTTCTTAAACTTCGAGCATGCCAATGCTTTCTTCGTTCTACAACCAGAATTTGAATTCATAACCGCCAACGACATCGGCGCGGATACACCATAACAAGGACATTTTATCAAAAAAACAAAAGAAAATACGTTTGTTTATTTTTGTTTATATCTTTTTTATGAAAAAAAAAATAACACAATACTGGTCAACTCTGATGATGAAATATTATTCAGGAATTAATAAGATTAAAGTAAAAAAAAAAAAAATTAATCTTGCATTGATAAAGCCTTCTATTTTCAATTTTATAATATATATATATATATATATATATATATATATATATATATATGAGAGAGAACTTAAATGCCTATTAGACATTAACCTCGAGTGTCTAAGGTCTCTGTACAGGGGTTTGTAAGGACAACCTGACATGAAGATATTTCCCCTACAAGTTAACCCTGACTAAATATTCAAAATAACATAGTGATTGAAGCCCAAATTAGATCCCTTCTGTATGGATAACCCATACTGGTTTATACGAGGAATGGTGCACCTTCTTCAAGTAATATTGCGTTTAGTAATTGTTATATAACATTGCTTTATTTCTCGTTTGCCTCTGCGCCAGCCCGATAAAACTACTGTCTTCAGAAGCCCCAGTGGTCGTAGTACATCACATTCTTACTCTATTTTCAGAGAAATGTTCATTTAGCTTGAGTCAGCCAAGGTTGGTCGGTTGGGAACCAATAAACATCCTCAGAATAGGTGAGTCTTTCTCATTGATATATTAAAGAAAATATATTTATCGACATCTATAACAATTTATAATCAACAAATGCCAACAAAAGGTCATCGGATATTACGAATATCGGTGAGAACCGAAGATTGATTTTCCCACAGTTGACAAAATTATAAGGAAAGCAATGATCAAATCTATATTCAACCTAATAATAAAATGAAAACGTGGTACACCATAAACGAAATTAATAAATACACACACACACACACACACACACACACACACACAATAATTATATATATATATATATATATATATATATATATATATGATTATTTTTATTTACACAGACATGTACAAAATCTGCGACACTGCCATGTCGATGTTATCGATCAACAGCTATTATAAACTGAGATCTCATCAGGCAGTTAGAATCCGATCTTAACCTTAGATCATATTTCCAAATATGATCTAAGGTTAAGATCGGATTCTAACTCTGCCTGCCTCTGTTGATCGATAACATCGACATGCCAGTGTCGCAGATTTTGTACATGTTTGTGTAAATAAAAATGATCATATATTGAAGCTCTATTTTATATTGAGCACTTTTTATACACCCGGTTGAAAATTCTTTGGATTACTACCCGGTGGATGTTATACCTGGATTCTTCTTCTTATTATTATAATTATTATTATATATATATATATTAAATTATTTTAAATATTTTTACCTACGTACGACGTCGTTTCGAGCTTATGGCTCTCATCAGAGTATGGAAATAACAATCTCAGACGGTCATAGGGCGCGAACCTCGTTCAGAAATACATCCTGAATATGTAGGCGTTCACCTAGTCCCATTAGGCCACGAGGGATTACACCATAATAACGAAGAAATTAAGTGATGTTTACACTGAAAGCGGCGAGTGTTGACACCTAAACATTCGATAACACTCAGCGACAGGATCAGAGCATATTATTAAAAGAAACAAATGTTTATTATTCACAGGCATATATGTTTCATGTTTACTAGCAATTATCAGTGTGACTTATATAACTGTAACGTCGTTCGAACGATTTGAACCATGGACTTGAATAACTCCATTCCAGCTTTCTTAACCACTCGGCCACCGTGACAATCATATTTCAATCTAAGAGAAATAAACCTTATATTTCATTTGCGAACAAAATAAACCTCAGAAAGTGTTTGATCTGGCAAAGGGAGTTAACTCGTAATATTGTATAATTCGAAACTTTTCATATTTCTCTCAAAGTTCTAAACTTGAACGGAGTTTTATAATTATATTTTTTTTATCAATGACTATTTATTATTAACAGATATACATTTTTCATGTTCACTGACACTGTACCGCCGGTTGAACGATTTTAACGATGAAGCCGAATAACTTCAATCTAACATTCTTAACCACTCGGCCACTGTGACAGTTAAAAGAATACCCGTCCCAGGACGGGTATACTTAATCCACCGAACAGAAAAGTTTTGCCCCACTTTTATGTCCCCTTTAGGTCCCTTCACGAATATTAAAATCAAAATATATTGATACTAAACCTTATGTCTACAATCCTTATTCCAATTTTGATCAAAATCCATTACATGATTTTGAATCTAGAAAATGTATCAAGCTTTCTTGATCTTTTTATGATAACTTGCTCTGAGCGATGCACATCTAGTGTTCAATGTTTATGATCTTCCGATCATTCGGCTGTCCCCATTTAGGTCAAATCTAAGCTCAAGATGACTTCTGATATCCTTTTCCATCGCAGAGTGTATCAATATTCAAGAGCTGATTAGGAAAGTTCGAGACCATTCACCTCGAAAGATTCGCTTGAATTTCATTTCCGGAGAACATTTGTCCTGTATGACCTTCAACATATCTGACTGGTTAATCGTAAGTATTGAGAGTTTATACCCTCCAAAAAGTATCAACAAAGAACAAATAGCCAACCGTAATGCAATATTTAGCATACCGCCACCATAAAGCACTATTTTAATATTTACTAACGGGATAGATGCCTTGGATTCAAAGCTGCCTTTAAAACTTCCCGCAACCACTATAAAAACGTTATAGAAAAATGCGAAATAGTCCTATGCTTAATCTGTTAAAGCAAGAACTGTCGAGCAGAGGTTTGGTTCTTGTGAGTTCTGGAAAATAAAAAATAAGATACTAAACTGATATAAAAACTTTTATTCCGCCCATCAAAATGGTCCTTAGGCGTATTCCTTAGCTTTTGCAAAGATCTTTGCTTCAAATTCCACCCTTTACGATCAGAGCTATAAACTTGCTAAATTTAATTCTTTGACTAAAAGCTCTCTCAACAATATGCAGTTTTTGTACTGAAAGGTTGAAAAACTCAGCAGGAAGTTAGATGTCAGCAATGAAATTGACCCTGAATACATCCCATTAATTGTGCTGAAAAATGTGCTGTCGGAACAAGCACCTATTCTTGCAAAAATTATTCAACCATTGCTTAAAGGTGAAATGCTTTTCATCCCTTTAAATAAGTTTTGCTATAAAAATACTGGTGACTGATTTTCTGGATCAACCTCCTATGCGTTATGAGCAAGTTGTTTGAATCTGTGATAAATCAAGCAATTGCAAACCTCTTTATCAAAAGAGATCTAGATAGCTACAAGCAATAACGATGCATAAATGTGAAATGCTTTTCATCCCTTTAAAAAAGCTTTGCTATAAAAATGCTGGTGACTGATTATCTGGATCGCCCTCTTATGCGTTATGAGCAAGTTGTTTGAATCTGTGATAAATCAAGCAATTGCAAACCTCCTTATCAAAAGAAATCTAGATAGCTACAAGCAATAATGATGCCGTTCTGGAAGGTAAACCTCTGACGTTCTAACGGTAATATCACACAGGATCACTTTTCTTCTGTAATTATACGGTAAGAACAATACCATAAGTCAGTCGTGATATTGCATACTTATTATGCCTGACATAACTATGATTTCTACTTGTCTATTTGAACAGATGCCCCTTTTTCTTCGCTTATCGATGTATTTGCATTCGATTACCGTCTTTATTTACAATCAATGTTGTTGTACAATTGAGGACTGTGTATGGTGGCGTTGAGGCTGAAGGAATATGAGCAGCGACGGCGGAAGCAGATGGCAGGCATCGCTGATTGGATAATACGAAGACAGAAATAATGGAAAAGAGTAAACGCGAAAAAGAAGAGGATCATAGGACAGAGAGAGAGAGAGAGAGAGAGAGAGAGAGAGAGAGAGAGAGGGAAAGAGAGAGAGATAGAGAGAGAGAGAGAAGGGAAGAGAGGGAATGAGAGAAGGAGAGAGAAGGAGTAAGAGGGAGAGAGAGTAGAAAAGGGGAGAAATGTCACCATACTTTTGATGGACTTATAGTAAATTTGCAAGTTAAATTTTATTTGCAAATAAATAATTAAATATGTGGTACCTGTTCGACCTTTAGTCAAAGGACGGGAATTCTTCCCAGCTAGGGAAATCTGTATTTTTGTTTCACCCAGAGTTACCATTTTAGGGAGCTGGATATCCCCCAAATTCAACCGATCTTGTGTCATTGCCATCCCTCGTGGGGAGGTTCTTAGTAAGGATCGAGAAGCACTGTTTTATCTAGGTTTCTTTTTTAATATGTAAGCTAACTCTCAGAAGATGTACAACTTCCGGTTTGTGTCAGAAACCGGTATAGCGCAAACGTTTTAGTCGAGTTATCTACTGAGGGCAAAATACATATTAATAAAGAAAGTTGGAAACAGATTTTATGCTTAGCCGAGTCAGACATCCTTTCGCAGTGTCGCGCGCTGGTTGAGAAACAAACAATATAGACACTGCATGTCTGGAGAATGGTTCAAATTGCACATCACTTTAGATTGGTTTTCTGTACGAGATTATCAAGAAAGAACAGGACGTTGTTTCGTTTACGGCATATCAACACAAGTTAGTGAGTATAAAAAATCTACTTTTTTAGATTCTGGACGAAATCATTTCAGTGGTGAGAGAAACCGAAAAAGCAAATAGCAAGTCAGACAATCCCCACTGTCTGAAATGAATTCGGAAAGTAATCCTTCACTCTAAATAAAAAGTCAACGATACTATTTTTTTCTTTAGATTAGAAATAATAAAAGTCTAAAATTACTGACATAATTCTATGAATAACGGTTAAATATTTACAAATATTTTTCAAAGTTTTAATAGCGGTTATTTCTTATGTTTACATTTTTATGCCTTAAACAAAAAGTAAATGTTTATCTATCTATATGAATAAATGAGAAAGATTTTGTTTCATGTTTACAATAAAGTTATGAATCATTTGTTTATTATTTTTAATTAATGTTTCAAGTATCTCAAGTAGTGAACTTTGCGAAGCGATAACAAGCTGGCAAAACCAAATAGTTTTTACTATAACAATAATATAGTAATTTTGTCTAAACGAGATCTGTCTTAGTCTTTAGAAAAAAAGCAATATGAATGAATATCAAAGACAGTTCATAGTTATTACTACTGTCTGAAGCTGAAACTATAATATTACTTTTATTACTAATCGAGATATGGTATATGCTAGTCTGAAGCCGAAACTATACTATTACTTCTATTACTAATCGAGATTTTGGTATCTGTCTCTCTGAAGCTGAAACTATAATATTACTTTTATTACTAATCGAGTTTGGTATCTGTCAATCTGAAGCCGAAACTATACTATTACTTCTGTTACTAATCGAGATTAACTATATTTGTAAATAAAAGCTAGGATTTATTTCTCTCACATATGGCTTTCCCGGTAGCCGAATGGTTAAGAATGTTGGATTGGAGTTATTCGCTTCCAGAGATCGCATCTTTCGACCGGCTGTACAGTTATATAAGCCATACTGATGATTGTTAGTGGACATGAAACACTTATGTATTATAAAAAAGGATTATTAAAGCTACGGTCGAGCACTTTGAAAGAAATATGAGAAGTTTCTAATCAAGCAATATTGCGAAAGTTCACAACCTTGGCAGATCGAACACTTTATATAAGCCACACTGATGATTTTTAGTTAATATGAAACATATAGGCCTGTATATATTAAATATATATTAATAAAAAACTTATATATATATGTTTTTACAATAACGGTCACCGTTTATCAAGGCCCAAAGGCCACTCGAGGTTAATAGTCAAAGAGTTTTATTGGTGCACGGTGAGACAACAGCGCGATCACATGCACGATGGTTGTAGCAGGACAGAAATTGATTATTTACGGGTACGGTTCGAACACGAACTTGTTTACATTGGACTTGAAAACGACCATATGTAAGTCGACAGGGAAGTAGACTCGCGGCACTGTGTTCCATATACGGGCATTTTTAGGAAATAAACTCTGTCCATGGAAGTTTCGTTTCGTGTTTGGCACGCAGAGGAAGAAAGGATAATCATTGACAGTAGTAGTAGCTTGGCGGGTTCTAGTTGTGAATGTTTTACAAAGGAGGGGACCGTAGATTTGAGCTCAGTATATTTGTATTAAAACTTTATAAGTGAGCTTATCTTTATCCGTGTTATAATATTGTGTTCTTTTTTCTTAATCTTTCGTAGTTTCTGAGATATCGGCGAGTTCTTTTGCCAGAATGTACATCCGATAAGAACAACCTTCCCAACATGATAACGAAACGTGTCCGACGTAGAACGCGAAACTTGCCAGCGAGCCATGGATATTCAAGTGGTAATGAGTCGAACAATGAAACTCATCGGCTTTCTGTGACTAGAGTGGTTAGCCAGGTTATGTTATCGTCAAATCTCTCCTGACAACACCGGTTCGAGGTTCTCATAAGAACTACAGTCCCAGCTAATGACACCACTTGAGCCGGCAGTAATGGGCAGCTCGAAACTAGAACAAGCTGGCAGGTTTTTTTTTCTGCAGTCATCTGGTGAAGAGCAGCACTCGTGAACCGGCAAATCCCGACGGCCATTACTCGTCTCTGCGTAACTAGTAAACATGTATTTATGTCTAGTTAGCAGAGATGATTCCGATAACAAGCAGATAACTTAAACCCACCTTTATGGGGTTAGGAGCAAAGTGTAGTTTCTGTTTTGATGCTGCACTTAATCATTTCTGTCCTAGGCCAGTGATGGAGAAGTCCTTCTTGATTTAGGCAATTTTTATTTTGGTTCTAATCCAGATGCCCCTTTTTTGGGGGAGCTGGATTTTCCCTACATTAAAAAAACGACCTAACTCTGCCCTTTTAGTGAGGCAAAGTAAGCAGGGACTACAAAACAAGGATCAAAGTGTAGTATATGTTCTGATACTGCACTTAAACATTTCTGTCCTAGTTCCGTGAAGGAGAAGTCCTTCTATATTGAAGTAATTTTTATTTTGGTTCAAATCCAGAGTACTCCTTTTTAGGAGCTGGATTTTTTCCATATTAAAAACCGACTCTGTGTCTAACTCTGCCCTCGTAGGGGAGCAAAGTAAACAGGGACTAGAAAACAAGGAGCAAAGTTTAGTATCTGTTCTCTGTCAATGAAGGAGAAGTCTTTTTAAACTTAGACACTTTTTATTTTTAGAGTGCCCTTGTTTCAGGAGCTTGATTTTCCCCGCATTAAAAACCGACCTTGTGTCTAAATCTGCCCTCGTAGGGAGGCTAGTAAATAAGAACTTAAACATCTCGCCTCTTTAGATATCATAAACGATATAATTATGTTGCCATACCGGTTGTCGTTTGATCACCGAACTTAAGGAGCGGAGATGGTTGGAGATTATATCGGCCGAAACGTTGTGAGAATTCACCAAATATTATAACAATTGTCTGAACAATCCAAATGATGCATACTATATAAACATATTGGCCCTAGATTTTCCAAACATCTTGATTAACTTCCGTAACTAAACAAAACTAGCTGAAATATCTCCGTTAATAATTCATTTTTATTCAAATGTTGACTGTCAGTATTTATGCGCATCCCTCCTCACTGCAATGTAACACAATGTCGTTTTACGAGGGCACAGCAAGCTCGAGCTGTTAGATAGTGGGAGGCGCAGAGAGTAGGCAGCGGAAGTTAGAAGTGACGTCCTGTCGGTGGGAGGCTTTTTCGATCTCTTTTGTTATTGACTCAGGGAGAGGAAGCGCCGACCCAGTCACTGCCAGTAGGCGGGAGAGGTCGGCGCGTTGGCCCAAAATGACCTGCACAGATCTTGAATAGTATTTCTCTCTCTCCCGTACAAAAGAACCACACAATCTATGTCGTCCGTTTATGTCAATAACCTTCTAAAACCAGGCCCGCGTCCAGTCTTATCCTTAAGAGCCTGAGATACACTAGCCGGCGGAGGCGAAACCCGGGTACCCACGAGAAGGTAAGAAGAATGCTACATCGGGCACACTGTGTTCAAAATAGACGAGAAATAACCAACTGGTTTTTCCCTGTAGGGGCGCTCCATTCGACTGGTAATCGGTGAAGCCCATTCCGAAGGAGCATTCAATGCATGAGATGGTGCATATCCTAAGATCGAGCCGATGGGCTACCTCATACCAGCAAATATAGAGACTGCAAACACACGGGCTAGCCTCTTAACTGCCGGAATGATACACTGTAACCAAATTTCCAAGTAAACGGCTATGAGTCCAATGTTGACTGTCTGAAGGAGATCTAAAAATATGTACTTTTAAAAAATCATCGTTTATGCCAAAGAAGACATTTTGGGCGACTTACGTATAAAGTAGATTCAAATATATGTTTTTCCTTTTACCAGGAATCTTTTCTTCGAAGTGGAGACGCGTACGTGACTATTCAACTCAGAATATCTTTATAATTCGTATGAGTAAATAAGATCGACTATCGATGAATTTTATAATGTAACCAAAACAAGATTGACAAATAAACCAGAGAAATAAAAAGCATGGAACTTATATGACCTGGGGTTTTATATATAACTTAACCCAACTGCTGTAAAAAATCACGAATACACTTTTTCCAAACAAAAATTAAGTTAATAGCTAATAAAAGTAGAAATCGCAGACATTTATCTATTCTAGACACACACATATATTACATATCTTATTATTATGGAGAATATGTCCGTCTGTAACCGAAACTACTATTATATATCAGAGGTGGGTAAGTTAACTAGTATATATGTTTACTTATGCATGTACTGGCGGTTGTTATATGAGACAGAACCATTTAAAAGAGAGATAATACAACTAGGAATCTGGTATTCGTGAGAACGGAAGTCTCCGATAGAAGTAGGCGGATATGACGTCAGTTATGAACGTTAGTTGTGAGCAAGACTGGGAATTTAGTGCTGTTATACCAGTAAACAGACATGACGTCAGATATGAGCGACAGTGGGAATTGTGGGCGAAGCCTCTTTCTTCAGTTTTGGAGGGAAGCGCCAAAGAGCGGACGTGGTAGAAAGAACTAACAAAATTGTAATGGGAAACACGCTTAATAGACTCTTTCATTTTCCCTACGTCTTTCCGCTTATGAAATCTGTAATTACAACGTGATTCGCGAATAAACACAGACCATTGCTTTTTCATATAAACCTACGATGACTATCAACGGAATATTATATTCAAACAGCTTCACGAAACTACAAGAAGTAGTAATATTTCTAGACTTGCAGAGGCAGGTAGATTCAAGCCCTAGTCTAAAAACTTCCATCTCTCTCTCGCTTACCTGGTGGACGTAGTAAAAAAACTAAATGTTCTCAGCATTAAACTACAAAGGAAATATCAATCACACGCACTATGGAACCATTTGAAACCTGATCGCCAAACTTGACCTCTGGAATTGTTAGATTGAGCAGCGAAATAGAACCAAGTTTACTTGAATTCGGTTCTCCTTTACGATACGTTTATTCTGAGTTAAAGAAATGTATACTCATTTGTTTGATATCTGAACTGAACAGATATTTCCCAGATAAAGAAAACCGCAAAGGTTTTGAAGTTTAAGAGGAACCCATTTCAGTGTGAAGTAGTTGTGTGTTTTTTGATGAAGTGCAAAGGGCTTTTGAGATGATGTTTCAACTCCGCAGCTAAGGAAAACTTCAAAGAACTGCATCTTGAAACATTCTGAATCAAGTACTTTTTTGTTTATCCTTGATATCACATTGTAGCGATATTAAAGGGCGGATGTAAAAAAAAAATGAAAAAACGATTTAAAAAAAAACGTTGTTTTCCACATTAGGTGAAAGTAAGCATGAAGTTAGACTACGGGAAAACTCGGTTCTTATGCTGATTAGGACCAAAGCGAAAATAGACTTGGCATCGGTAGTTTCCGGGTATTTACGTATACAAAGTCGGTTTCCTCAGTCCCAAAAATCAAAAATAAGCTGGATCTACAACGAGGCTAGATGTGTTTTTTTTTTACACGTTAAATTTATTTTTGAAAGAAATATATTACTGAACACGTTTTAAAACGGTGTTAGGGTAAGGGTTAGGGTTAGGGTTAGAGTTAAGGGGTACTAGCCAGATTAGGACCCAAGCTAAAATAGACTTGGCGTCTGTTAGGATTAGGGTTAGGGTTATAACTAGTGTTAGGGTTAGCATTAAGATTAGCTTGGGTCATAATCTGGATAAGTACCGGGTTATGGTTAGGGTTATAAAAAATGGCAGGGAGGTAATTAAAAACCTCGTCTGACCTTTTCGCTAGGCGACAAAATGTAGTATCTGTTCTGATATAAGACTTCATATTTTCTGTCGTCGGTCAGAGAAGGGGATATCTTTCTAGACTAATGAAATTTAAATTTTTGTTCCAATCTAGAGTGTCAGTTTAGTGGAAAGATTCCACATTAAAAATTGACCTTGTGTCTAACTCTGCCCTCGGGGGGGGGGGAGTAAGCAAATAGGAACATCATCTTTATTTCCCCCTTTTTACTGCCTCTCCCGTCTTAAAGCTTTTTCCGAATCTTTTTAACTAATCTTACGAGCTTAGAAATTGAAAAGAACGAACAGAAAAATCAGTATTTATAAATTTCTCGAAATGTATCGCTTGGAAAACAGTAAAAATGGTTGCGGCGAATTTTTTTGAAAATATTAGTTAATATGGATTATTATCAAATTCTTTAATATAACTGTTTAGTCTTCTATAGCAAACACATATTTCCTCTTTCGTAAATATACTAGAAGAATACCCGTCCCAGGAGGGGTAGATAAATCTCTCAAAGAGAACAGATTTGAACCAATTTTATGTCATTTTACGAAGATTAACATTAAAATGTAATACTACTAAACTCTATGCCTATAATCCTTATTCAAATTTTAATCAAAATCAATTACATGATTTTAATTCTAGAAAATATCGAAAATTTTAGGTTTAAGCTTAAGGGGTCTCAAGAAGAAATTAAAATTCAGGGAATCTTTCTTAATCGGTGTCTAATGACTTCAGATAAAGTCTAATGCAAATCTGAAATTTTTCAATATGGAAATATGTATTTGTGCCTTAATTAGGCCCCCTAAAACGGGGTTAAAAATACTACAAGAGAACTGAAATTTAAGGCATATAAATTACTTGATGTCTAATACCTATTGTTAAAATTTCACAAAAATCGGAAGTATCATAATGTCTAATACCTATTGTTAAAATTTCACAAAAATCGGAAGTATCATAATGTCTAATACCTATTGTTAAAATTTCATTAAAAAAACCGGAAGTATCATAATGTCTAATACCTATTGTTAAAATTTCATAAAAAACCGGAAGTATCATAATGTCTAATACCTATTGTTAAAATTTCACAAAAACCGCAAGTATCATAATGTCTAATAGCTATTGTTAAAATTTCATAAAAACCGGAAGTATCATAATGTCTAATACCTATTGTTAAAATTTCATAAAAACCGGAAGTATCATAATGTCTAATACCTATTGTTAAAATTTCATAAAAACCGGAAGTATCATAATGTCTAATACCTATTGTTAAAATTTCACAAAAATCGGAAGTATCATAATGTCTAATACCTATTGTTAAAATTTCATTAAAAAAACCGGAAGTATCATAATGTCTAATACCTATTGTTAAAATTTCATAAAAAACCGGAAGTATCATAATGTCTAATACCTATTGTTAAAATTTCACAAAAACCGCAAGTATCATAATGTCTAATAGCTATTGTTAAAATTTCATAAAAACCGGAAGTATCATAATGTCTAATACCTATTGTTAAAATTTCATAAAAACCGGAAGTATCATAATGTCTAATACCTATTGTTAAAATTTCATAAAAACCGGAAGTATCATAATGTCTAATACCTATTGTTAAAATTTCACAAAAACCGGAAGTATCATAATGTCTAATACCTATTGTTAAAATTTCACAAAAACCGCAAGTATCATAATGTCTAATACCTATTGTTAAAATTTCACAAAAACCGGAAGTATCATAATGTTTAATACTTATTGTTAACATTTCACAAAACCCGCAAGCATCATAATTATCACAAAACGCTTCAACCCCCTATTTACCTCTTTGCATGAAACTAAATTAAAACTAAATATATCCTACACTACCAAACATTACGCCTAGCAGCTCTGTTCCAAAATTCATAATGATCGGTTAATTAGTTTAGGAATAAATCATATACAGAGAGATATGTGAACATACACACATACGTAACTTTATATAAATAGCGATAAGCATACAAGAGAAAAAGTGGGTAAATACTGTTTTATTATTACTTCTGTGTAATTTTCTTTGAGAATAAAACATTATCAATAACGCAATGAAACCAATATGAGATGAAAAAAATTCTAAGTCTCCTCGTTTTGAGAAGAAGAAAAAAATATCCAATTCTGAGGAATGACGAAATTGTTTTCAGAATTGTGAACATTTTGTTGTCGATTTGTCAGGTTTGAAGAATTATCTTCATTTCCAGGTTAAATCCTTCGCCGTTGGTAATATCCCCACCCAGACAAAGATAATTGAAGTCCTACACTCTTGTTAGTAGAATTGGATACTGTCTTATCTTGTTTCTATACCAAAGGATAGGCGGGCTTTATACTCTCACAAATCATCGCTGATAAGAAAGGGGAACGGATTATTTCGGTTTTCGCGTATTTCGTTTCGTTTCGGCGTTTCTTTACTTCGCTTTCTATCAACGTTTCACCTTTTTTATTTGTTTGTTCTTTTTTTAAAATTCTAAATAACAATGAAAAAAAATCCCACTCTCTCGGACAAACAAGAACACATATCTATAAAGAGGGAAGGACTTGAATGCCTACTAGACACCACCCTCGGGTGTCTCCGGTCTCTCTGTACAGGCGTTTGACAGAGACCCTGACACGAGGATATTTTATTTGAAGTAAACCCTGACCAACTATTTAAAAAAAATGGTGTGCAGTCTCCTCAAGTCATCCAGCATCGAATTGCGGACGGATGTAAGCAATGGTATGAACCTTCCTGCCTCTGGAAATTGTGCCCCAGCCATGACAGAGGCCAACCAGGGTCAACCATCAGGCCTTGAGAAAAAGGTCCTGGCCACCTATCTCCATCAAATGCAGCAACAAAAAAAGAAACATAAGAGCCTTAAAAGCCCAACCATGGACTGTTGCACAAAAGAAGGTGCTATTGTTTTGCTATCACTACTCAAAGTGGAGCAAAACATCCAATGAAATCCTGGCCGAAAAAATTCAAGAATCTACCCTTCCCCGAAGAAAAATAAAGAAAGAGTTTAAATGCCAAAACAAAATAGTTTGAATTCCTACTGGAGATAGATTAAATGCTTAAAGAAAAGAGTTTTATTACATACTAGAGAGAGTTTGAATTACCTACTGGGGAGTTTGAATTACCTACTAGACACAATCCTCGAGTGTATTCGAACTCTCTGTACAAAGGTTTGTCAGAACAACCTGACATGAATATACTTCACCGTACAAGTAAACCCTGACAAAATATTTAAAATAACATAGTATTCGAAACCCAAATATCACCTCGATACGGCTAAACACTGGATCATACGAGGAATTGTGCACCTTCTAGTAATGTACTCCATGCATGGGCGAATTTCGGCTTTGTAGAGATATAGGATACTGACAGGACCCACTATTACTACGATGCAACTGATGAATGCTCAATAATAAGTAAAATAACTCTGTGCGAGACGTGTATCAAATATTACAGTTTTTTGTTTAAACCAAATGACCTTTCTGTATTTTAAGCACAGTCGCCTTCTAATATTTTATGAAATATTCAGTAATTTTCCTTCGAGGCAAAGAACTTCTCTTTAATTCAAAGAATGTCTGCGATGATTTTTGCTTCTGTCTGCGAACGTAAACACACCAAAAGGAATCTACTAAGACGCTGACTTCAAGACATTAGTTTGATAAAAAACATTATGAATGATCGAGTTGAAAGACTGAAATAGACCAATAAGTCGTTCGTTGGAATTTATAAATCAAATGCAACTCTTTTGAATTGGTTTAAATAACAAGACCTGCCCTCAGAAGCTCTAGGAAACTAACTGAATCACATGTTTACGCCGGATGAGAGATCTGACCTCAACCCTACAAACATTAAGGGCTTCTGTATTATTGGGTAGATATAAAATTTACATATTTAACTTAGAAGAGTCAGTTGAAAGGGGAGATAATTCAAACTTTCTCTTTTTTATTATTGTAACCATAACCCATAAGAAAAATCCAGAGAATTAGTAAGAAAATACATTTAAAAAAAGGGTACTTATGCAGTTTATGGACCGGGCTGAAAAAAGAACGTTATAATTTAGAAAGCCATTCTTAACATGGGGAGAGGAGGTGACGGTGGTTAAGTGGATAACGATAAGGACTGAAGACCTAGGTGTTCAAAGTTCGAATCCAGTCGGTTCCACAGTATCACTTTCACTTAGGGATGTTGGCAATCTTCTCGTGGTACTTCCCGTAAGTACCCGATGTCTTTCCAGAAAGATTTCTAACTAGAAAAACATCGGGGAAACTAATCCCAACACCAGAAGAACATGGGGGAGGGGGGTTGATTAACTATTCTGTACTTTCATCAAACAATTTAATAAGCAAAAAAGTTACACTACCTTCCAATCAAAGTTGATCCGAACGAAATCGGTAAAATCTCTCGTTTCTTGATGATTTCATCCTGTATTTTAATTTGGTTTTTCCTGATTGTCTTTTTCACACATCCTGTCTTTCACAACATTTCATTTTTTAATGATATATCGTGCTTTTTATTCTCATATATATATATATATATATATATATATATATATATATATATATATATATAATGTCACCACTTCCCAAGATAAGGGTTAACAAGATTGCTGATTCGATTGATCAACAATACTATGAGAGGATTGGATACGATGGGTGCAAAAGGCAGAGTTTGATTACTTAAGAAGACGGATCGGCAAGTGTTTCTTGAGATTAGACTTGAATACGACTATGTTGTAGTCAGCAGGGAAATTAATAAATCACGCCAAATGCTTCTATGTTAGTTATTGCTTCAATGTGAGTCAATGCAATTCAAAGTTTATAATACTAAACATTAATTAATTAGTAATGGTTTAAAAAATAGTTATACATATTAGGCAGTCAAAAGGTTCTCTCTTAATATTTTATCTTACCTATATATACAGAATATTGGGAAATAAAAAAGGAAAAAAAAAACAAGGGATATTTTTTTATATATTCATCAACGTTTCGTTTTTATTGTAAGACTTCCTCAGGATGATAATTTTAAGAAAAATGTCTACTACTTTTCCTTATCAACCCATCATGTCAATCCAATATTTCAATGTAACTGCATGACATTTTTCTTAAAATTATCATCCTGAGGAAGTCTTACAATAAAAACGAAACGTTGATGAATATATAAAAAAATATCCCTTGTTTTTTTCCTTTTTTATTTCCCAATATTCTGTATATATAGGTAAGATAAAATATTAAGAGAGAACCTTTTGACTGCCTAATATGTATAACTATTTTTTAAACCATTACTAATTAATTAATGTTTAGTATTATAAACTTTGAATTGCATTGACTCACATTGAAGCAATAAATAACATAGAAGCATTTGGCGTGATTTATTAATTTCCCTGCTGACTACAACATAGTTGTATTCAAGTCTAATCTCAAGAAACACTTGCCGATCCGTCTTCTTAAGTAATCAAACTCTGCCTTTTGCACCAATCGTATCCAATCTTCTCATAGTATTGTTGATCAATCGAATCAGCAATCTTGTTAACCCTTATCTTGGGAAGTGGTGACATTATATATATATATATATATATATATATATATATATATATATATATAGCCATGGCTACTAAGAGCGCTGGAGGAGAGTCCAGGCTGCGAGAAGTCAGTAGTGGCGAAGAATGAATATTTCGATGTACTTGCATGACATTTTTCTTAAAATTATCATCTTGAGAAAGTCTTATAATAATAACGAAACGTTGATAAATATATAAAAAATATCTCTTGTTTTTTTCCTTTTTCATTTCCCATTACGTCGAATTACTATCATCCTTCCTTTTTCATACAGAATATTAAGATTTTATTGATTTAAATAACAGTAACCCGTTTTGATGGCAATATAAGAGTGTTAAATGAAAAAAAACTTTCGCATTTATTTATTTAGAAGCAAACAGCGATTCATAAAAGTCCGCCGTCTCAACTCTGATCCATACAAATCCGCTTGAACTCGCGTTCAAGCTATTCGCATCCACGGTCAGTTCAAAAAGATACAGAAATAGTCAAGCGGATCTGACATGGAAAAAATACGAGAAATTAATAGATCACGCCAAATGCTTATATGTTATTTGTTGCTTTTATTCTAATCTAATATTTGCATACCATGGCGCGTTGTGTTTTTGTTCTCTTATATTCGTAGACATTAAGGCGCCCTTGTAAGTACGATGGCGAAGTAGCCATTGGACGGCGCGTTTTCGTTCGCCCAGCTGCAATTACTTTTCGGGTTTACTTATTTGCGTTCAAATTTCTTGCGATCCCAACAACGATAGATGCTTGTTTAACACTTGGAGTATTTATGAAAATAAAATGTCGGTACTGTTCCAGATTACGCGCCTAATTTCCGTGACTTCGCGTCGACAACGATCGGGCATGTCGCGGAAGCGCCCGAGCGCTGACGGAATAATATTATTTTTCTTTCTTTTATCTTATAGAAACATTGACAAAATTTTACCCCCCCCCTCCAAAAAAGACAAACCCATTATTTTCACAAAAAAAAATTTATTTTAATCTATGTATTTTTTCTTTGAATTTATTCGTCTTATATTATCGTCTGCCAGTCTTTCAGTTAGAGCTTGGCACTTTGAATACATGGCTTGGCTATCGCTAAGAACGGGAGCCCTAACCCTAACCCTAACCCTAACCCTAACCCTAATCCTAACCCTTAACACCTAACCCTAACCCTAAACCATTAATCCTAACCCATTTTTCTTTCTTTCTTTGTTAGCAAGAAAAAAGAAAAGAAAAACAGCGAAAACCAGCGAAACAAATGAAAAAGAAAACACATTGACCCCCCCCCCCCCAATGAAATTTTTTTTTCTTTCTACACATTTGATTGAAAATGGTTCATTTGACCCACCCCTCACCCTACAGTTTGTTCGGTTTTTATCTTTTTATCTATGTATTTTTCTTTGAATTTATTCGTCTTATATTATCCCCTGCAAGCCTTCCATTAACGCTTGGTGTTTTCGTCTCGGCAACTCTCGGGCGCTTCCGCAACCTGCCCGATCGTTGTCGACGCGAAGTCACGGAAACTAGGCGCGTCATCTGGGACAGTACGGATGGCTATATATGTCTATATGTCTATATGTCTATATAAAGTTTAGTATGTAAATATGTTTATATATTTGTATGTACAGGATTCACTCCTAAACCAATTAACTGATCATTATGAATTTTATGAACACTGCTGTTAGGGTTGGTTGATAATGTGGGCTATATTTAATTTAATTTAGATTTATTCGAAGCGGATAAAGAGGGTGGAATTCCTTTTGGAAAATTCAGATACATCCGATTTTTTGTGAAATTTTGATAATAGGTATCAATGATAAAAATATTTCCACAATTTCATTTTTCCTTGGAGTATTTAAAAGGGTTTTTAGGGAGCAAAATATAGAAACAATCACATATTTAAAATTTTAAATATTTCAGATTTGCATTATGAGCTCAAATCCGCTTTTATTTTTTTACCGTTTTTATCACTCTCCATTCGGTGACTCTCTCTCTTCCCCCCCTCTCTCTCTCTCTCTCTGTTTATTTACACTCCAATGTAATACAATAGTCTATTATAAAAATAATGGAATATCACCATACGGTGTAAAACTATTTTCTTCGTCACAAAGAGAGAGAAAGAAAGAGAGAGAAAGAAAGAGAGAGAGAGAAAGAGAGACAGAGAAGGAGAGAGGGAGAAAGGGAGAGAGGATGAGAGAGAGAGAGAGAAGGGAGAAAGAAACAGGGAGAGAGAAAAAAGAGAGAGAAGGAGAGAGGAGAGAGAAAGAGAAAGAGAGAGGGAAAGAGAGAAGGAGATAAGAAAAGAGAGGAGAGAGAGAAATAGAGAGAAAGAGAGTGAAAAAGAGAGAAAGAGAGAAAGAGAGAGAGAAAGAGAGAGAGAAAGAGAGAGAGAAAGAGAGAGAGAGAAAGAGAGAGAGAGAAAGAAAGAGAGAGAGGAAGAGAGAGATAAAGAGAGAGGGAGAGAGAAAGAAAGAGAGAAAGAGAGAGAGAGAAAGAAAGAAAGAGAGAGAGAGAGAAAGAGAGAGAAAAGGGGCGAATAGAGAGGTTAACATATGGTAAGCAGAAAACCACTAATTGTAGATTTTGTCTTTTTTATATTTAACTGGCTTTGCAAACTCAGTTTTTCTTAATTTAAAAAATGTAACCCGAGTTTAGTGGGTTACCAAACAAATCCCATTTTTTCTGGTGATAATATAGATTTTATTGTATAAGATCCTAAGTAATATTCATAAACTGAATGATCATACTTTTTATTGCTAACTTGTTCGACGTAATTCCGGTGACAATTGAAATATCCAGAGTTATTGGCTCTCGAGTTAATATCGACGGAATATTAGCGAAATTTCTTCCCATTTAAATAAATGATCGCCACGAGACAGAGCAGTTGACGTAAAGCGTCACGCTAGCCATTGTGCGCGATGACATTTTCCGCATCATAGCTGCGGGGAACAGGAAGCCCGTTTAATTGTTTTTTATTTTTTATTTTTTGTTTTTTGTTTTTTGTTTTTTATTTTTTTCTAGCGTGAAAAGGGAATTAATCAGAATATGTTATGATTTATTTTTCGCGAAAAACTTGTTAGCGAAGTGACAATGCGATATTTCTGTTGAGTGATTGTTGCTTTGCTTTAGATAAGGCATTAAAAAATGAGGTTTAACTTGCATGGATTTCAAATTGAGAAAGTTTAATTCTTGTACTCAGGTCACGTATAGGTTGTAGAATAAAGGCAGCTACGAGATATCAACGGTTCTGATTGGTTGAGTTGGATCAGATGTGAAGAAAATATGCTAATTAGTCGTAGAGTGAATTAGTAGTCACTAGCATGGCTATTCGGTGTTGCCCAGGCGCATACACAACAAAATAGAAAAGTTTAAAAACGTGTGTACCATCTTTGTTTTTAAATCTCTCTCTTTCTCCACTTTCCTCTATCACCTTGGCCTAACCTTCACAGGTAACATGAATTGGAACAAATACATTGAAGACATTGTCAAGGCTGCAGCAAAGAAGATGGGCTCCCTCTACCGTGCTAGTAAACTCCCCACACCTGACATTATCCTGTACCTCTACAAAGCCACCATCCGCCAAAGCATGGAGTATTGTTGCCACATCTGGGCTGGTGCATCATCTACTAGTCTCTCCTGTTAGACAAGGTCCAAAAAAGAGTCGCCAACTTAATAGGTCCCTCACTGTCAACCAAGCTCCAGCCCCTGTCCCATCACCGCAATGTTGCATCCTTGTGCTTGTTTTACGAATACTTCAATGGATTATGCTCCGATGAACTGACTACTCTGGTGCCCCCTCGACGTAAATTCCTCGTTCTGCTGCCACGAAATTCCGAATTCGACAGAAAGAGTTCCGAGTTCGACAAGACACACCTGAAGAAAGTCGGAGGTTACATCGGCCGAAACTTTGTGAGTATAACACGCAAGATGAGAACAGTAGTCCGAATAATCCAAATTATGCAAATAATCGATCCTTATTTCAAAAATTTACAAACAGACTGTGGTATGTTTTCGGGTAGTAGTCTTTTATATTTGATCCAGATTTAAAAAAATTTAGATGGTCCAAAAGAGGGGGATCAGTCTACGTTGAATTTACATCGAAAACTGATCACCCCTCCTAAATGTAAAATATTTGAACATTTTTTCCAAGTACCCCGGAATTCTCTAACATCCTAATAGGTAAGTGTACACCGAAAAAACAAAGAAAAAGGGTCAGTAAAAAGTTGTGAAAACGGACTATGGTAAAAGACGAACATGTGCCTGAAGATGATTAATTCAAATAACGTATCATGTAATTGTCTTTAATTCCATTGCAGACATACTTAATCGCTGCGTGGATTATCTTTAAAATGCCATCATCAATTCCAGATATTTACTTTAAACCAGTTTTGAGATAAAACATTTCGCTTCGTGTTTAAATAATACACCTATTGTGTTCAGAGCCCCGTGGCGTTCAGTAATGACAGGTTCTGAGTAAAATGGTGTATTAATCCTATGCAATATATAGTTTCCAATATGTTTCTTTTCTACATAAATTAACTTTTAAAAGGTTGATATGCCGTCAATAAAATGAAGTAAACAAAAATATGGGATCAGAGATCGTATATCGTTGCTAGTGTATAATACCCTCTTCTTCCATAAAGAAGATAATTCCTGGGAGGATGGTATAATGACTACAGAAAAACATACTATACTACTCTTAAAAGAAGGAAGTAATGCCTGGGATGTTAGTATCATGACAAATGAACATAATATACACTGCAGCCCAAACGAAGAGGTAATGCTTGGGAGGATGGTCTCATGACAACAAAACTGATACTTAACTACCTTCCTCCCAAAAAGGAGGAGGTGATGCCTGGGTGTATGAGTGACACAACACTACACCTTTCAAAGTGAACATCGGAAGACAGTACATAAGACTGAAATGGTATTTTATTTACCTCCTTTCCAGTAGGATAGACACAAGATCAGGTGTGGGATTTGATGAGAGTGTTTCTGTGGAAGGACCTGGATTCGAACCTGGCACACCCAGGTTCTCAGTTCGCGTCGTTAACCACTTAGCCATCGTGTCAGTATGGTATAGTAAACGGAATTGAGCATTAAAAGATTGTACATAAATAAAAGTAAAATATATATATAGAGAGAGACATATACCAAATCTACATTAGTCAGAGATATATTTATTGTGTATGTCTTAAGAAAATATGACACATTGTAACGGGAACATTTCGGTTTGCCTCCCGTCTTTGGGGTGGAGTAAGTTCATTGTTTACTGCCTGAGGCGCACTGACCGGGAAATACCGACGAAGCTGCCCAGACTATTTTTGCTACCCCAGAGTGTTCCTTCTTTAGGGGCGTTGGCTTGACTCTTTCCCCATCTCTCCGACCTTGTGTCACATATTGCTGCGGTGGGAAGCAATTAAATATTTGAGGAAACCCCGGTCTACACTGGCAGTCAGGACTGACGTACCACTTCTCTTGCGTCTCTATTGTATATTTTTCTCCAATATACATGTTTAACTAACCCCCGTGTTCGTGTTTTCATATCGACCCCTAAACAGGGCCACAACAATAAATAATCTGAAAACGATAGATTAATTCATAGAAGAGATAATGGACCGAGTGTTCATGTGACTGCTGACAATAAAGGTGTTACTTAATTGACAAAAGCTCATCACCGGATATAGTTTAAGATCATACCTAGGATCAACCCATGTATGAGTAGTGTAAGTGCATGATGGCGTGAATTAGCACGTGACCGACCAAACTCCTCAGAGTTGAAGCCAACACAAGTATCGTGTCTCTGTATTTTTCGTAGCTGGGATCTGCATTGGGATGGATTGAGGACTACGAACAGCGTTAAGTATTTTGAATATCGCTTTATTGACTTCATCCTACAACTCATCACCGGCCGGGTTGTTTGGTTGCGTTGTGTGTTCCTCGAATCAATACTTATCGTTTCTTTATTCATGTGGCCTTCAGGAACAAAATTCTCCTGTCACACAACTTAGCATATCAGCAACTTTTTGCTAAGAGCGAAGTGTAGTATATGTTCTAACACTATAAACTTCACAGTTTAGACTGAGGCAAGTTTTATTTTTATCCTAATCTAGAGTTCTTTGGGAGCTGGATTTGCCCCCGCCATTAAACTCCAATCTGATTTCAAACTGTTCTCGTCGGGATGCAAGTAAATGTAGACTATCTTCTCTCAAACTATCACGTGATATTTCTCGACCAATCACGGCTTCGTATTCTAACTGCAGCGACAATGTATCTATAAATAACTTATTTTCTTTTCAATTACTTTATTCTCTGTCAATGAATCACTCAGACGAGAGAACTCAATTTGACCATAAGAATTTAGCACATCCATAATTCAAGAGTCACGATGGGGCGCCAAAGAAGTGACAGTGCCGACCAATGCAGTTCACGAAGCATACGCTACACAACCTAATAGGAATAAAAGAAGCATGGAGCCGATACATTGGCAGCGAGAAGCCAAACAAAAAGAATCAAAGGAAATCGATGCGAAAAGAGACAGGTTTCTTAAAGGGGGGAAACGGAATCTGCAACAGTGTAAAGTATTATCGACCGGCTTGTCTTTTGAGATCTCTGTCAAGGGGCGACTTGTTCAAGTGGAATTATTTTGCCAAATTTAAAGAGTGGGAAAATTTTGGAAACGATCGAAGGAAAGATATTTGAATAAAAACGGTATTTTATTTTTAGCAAGTAAAAAAGTGGATCAGAATGAGTCAGAGAAATAAGAAAAACAAAAGCAGCTGCTGCATAAAAATATAATAAAAATGTCGCAGAAAAAAACCCCGCGTGCCATGCATTTGTGGCGAGACAGACGCGCGTGCCATGCACTTGCGGGGAGGAGAGGGCTGCGTGGTATACACTCATCGGGAGAGAGTCGAGCGCGTGTCATATACTCGCGGGGTAGAGAAACGCGCATGGCATACACTCACCGTGAGAGAGAGAGAGAGAGAGGGAGAGAGAGAGGGGTGCGTGGCATAAACTCACGGAGCAAAAGGCAGGCGTAACATGCGCTCACAGGATAGACAAGTGCGTGTGGCAAAATCTCAGAGAAGAATCGCGCACGTGGCATACACTCGTGGCGATGATAGGGACGCGTGGTGTACACTCGTGTCGAAGATAGGGACACAGAGGATGCACACACGGAGAATTAAGGGCACTTGGCATACACTCGCGGAAAAGAGATGCGCGCGTGGCATACCATTCACCTACGAGGAAGAGAGACACACTTGGCATACACTTGCAGAAAAGAGATACGCGCGTGACATACCATACACCTACGAGGAAGAGAAAGACACTTGGCATACACTCGCAAGAAAGAGATGCGGGCGTGGAATACCATACATCTACGAGAAAGAGAGACGCACTTGGCATACACTCGCAAGAAAGAGATGCGCGCGTGACATACCATACACCTACAAGGAAGAGAGACACACATAGCATACACTCGCAGAAAAGAGATGCGCGCTTGGCATACCATACACCTACAAGGAAGAGAGAGGCACCTGGCATACATTCGCAAGAAAGCGATGCGCGCATGGCATACCATACACTTACAAGGAAGAGAGACACACATAGCATACACTCGCGGAAAAGAGATGCGCGCGTGGCATACCATACACCTACAAGGAAGAGAGAGGCACCTGGCATACACTCGCAAGAAAGCGATGCGCGCATGGCATACCATACACTTACAAGGAAGAGAGACACACATAGCATACACTCGCAGAAAAGAGATGCGCGCTTGGCATACCATACATTTACGAGGAAGAAAGACGCACTCGGCATACACTCGTGGAAAAGAGATGCGTGCGTGGCATACCATACACCTACAAGGAAGAGAGACACACTTGGAATACACTCGCGAGAAAATAGATGCGCACGTGGCACACATCTATTTAGAAGGTGACGAACGTGGCATATATCAGAGAATGGAGAAACAATTTATAGAGTCGAGGGAATCAGCGCTGATTATACAGTTGAGAAAGAGAACCATCGGACGCTACGCTGATGACAGTGTGGAGTGAAATAATAGGAATTATACAGTCGGAAAATCGAAAACCAAATAGACGTCGACTATACAACAAAGAGGGCATGTATTATACAATCAGAAAGCAACGGATTATCGGACGATTAAAGATAACAGGATGCGACAGGAAAGAGGTCGTCGATTAAACGGGAAACAATGGCGAATGACACGGGGAAAAAAGAGATTCGATGTGTTTTGTTGATTAAATTGCAAGGCGGGAAATCGATGATAGAAACGTTAATGACAGTAACGGAAAACATTAAAAGGGAAGAAAATGGCTTTGTCGAAAATCGATGAAAGGCAACTTCGTGTTTTAATCGGATGTCGTAATAAATTTCCATCAAATCAAAAAGAGGGAAGACCGAATTGTTTTTGTTGTTGTTCCCTTTTACAAGTTGAATTCCGTTCAAATGGCATCGAAGTGAAAACGATAAATGAAGTGCAATGAGTCTTGACACGGAAGCGAAGAAGATTAGATGATGATGGAAGGGGAATTGGCTGATAATTGTTGAGCGACTCGAAGACCAATAGAAATCAAATGGAACTGACGGAGATCGATACGAATATGTGATGAATAAAAATAGGAAAAGAGTGACGTAGACAATTGGTAGAGAAATTATCGAAGATTTCCGATGATGCACATGATGAAGTTTTAATGTTTAAGTGTTTGTGTCAATATTTATCTATTTAAACTTCTTCTTTTGTTTTAGTGCCCTATTAGAACATACAAAAGTGGGATTAAAAAAAAAAACAAAGGTTTTATATATATATATATATATATATATATATATATATATATATATATATATATATATATATATATATATCCAGGCAAGGTAAACATCCACAGGATAGTAATCCAAAGAATTTCAACCGGGCTTATTAAAAGTGCTCAATATCAAATGGAGATATGAGTATTTTTATTTACACAGACATGTACAAAGTCTGCGATACTGGCATGTCGATGTTATCGATCAACAGCTGTTATAAGCTGAGATCTCATCAGGCAGAGTAAAAATCTGATCTTAACCGTAGATCATATTTGGAAAGATTTCAGTGATTTTTTTTCGGGGGGGGGGCAAATTTCAGTTTCTTCTGGCTGTTATTAGGGAGAAAAACGGACAGTAAAATGAAAGGTAATATGATTTTATGAACATGCTAAAAAGGACATAATGTTTCTCATTAAATCACGAGCAATGCCGGTTTTTTTCCTCCGCCTACTCCTCCACCCTCTACTACTACTGCTGCTACTACTACTACTGCTACTGCTACTACTACTACTACTGCTGCTACTGCTGCTACGACTACTACTACTACTACTACTACTGCTACTACTACTACTACTACTACTACTACTACTACTACTACTACTACTACTACTAATAATAATAATAATAGACCACACAAACTAGTCGTAGAGTGTCTAGGATGATGGGAAGAGCGAGGAGAGGCAGCAATTGACCAGACCTCTGCTGGGACGCAGGGAGAATTATGACCACCCAAATCGCAGGGGAGACCAATCAGTGTTACCAGCGAGTAATCAATGGTAGGCGGCTGTTGCGATACCGCAAGGTTATCTGCATGAGCATGTTAAAAAAGGACATTAAATCCAGAGCAATGCCGGGTATTCCTCCTCCTCCTCCTTCTCCTCCTCCTCAACCTCCTCCTCCTCCGTCTACTAATAATACTACTATCATATATAAAAGCTCTATTTGATATTGAGCACTTTTTATAAGCCCGGTTAAAATCCTTGTGATTACTATCCTGTGGATGCTTACCTTGCTTTATTAAGACGTCTTACGCTCCACCCTTCTTCTCTGTCTCTGACGTGTACATCGCCCCCAGGAATAGATGGTTTCCTACCCCGAATATATGATCAGTCATACACGACCTCACAATAAATCCACGTATTACGGCTTTTCGGTTTTGGTCTAACCTTACTTTTAATAAGCAGCACACCTCCCTTTGTATATGTCACCACTTTTACATGGAATAGCGTCCACAGAGTTCCGGGCCATGATGTTTTCTGTAGGAGGCTGGACTCGGATGTGATATGTTCGGAGAGTTTAGTAGCTCTTGAATACTGTCCTTATGCCATATGCCATTCTATATGATTGGGATATTTTTTTCAGACCCTCGTTTCATATATGCGAGACAGACTGTGGTAATTTGTATAATTTGGATTATTCGGACGAAATTTCTAATCTTGAGTGTTATGCTCACAACGTTTCGGCCGATGTAATCTCCGACGTTTTTCAGGTATACGTTGTCGAACTCGTCAATCTTTCTATCGAACTGGAATCTACATGAAATTTTGAACGGATCCCTTTATTTAATCCAATAATGTAGAATGTTTTCGTTTCGCAATTCCTAGTATCGCCCGCACTGAGGATTGAATCTTCAACCTTCAGAAGACTGCATCTATAACTAATTTTTTTTTACCTAGTAATTTATCCGTTACACCACGAAATTCCGTGTAGATTCCTGAGTCCGACAGAAATATTTCTGAATTCAACAAGATACACCCGAAGAAGAGCGGAGGTTACATCGGCCGAAACGTTGTGAGCATAATACTCAAGATGAAAACAGTAGTCCGAATAATCCAAATTATGCAAATAATCCTTATCTAAAAAATTTAGAAACAGACTGTGGTAAGTTTTCGGGTAGTGGTATTTTATGTTGGATCCAGATTTATCGGATCTGGTGTCATGCTTTCTGGATAGTCTTTTAGGTGGAGGGTGAATCTTAGGTTGCCCAGCTCCTCTTTATGTGAATTAGTGTTACTAGATATTGATTTTGTTCAATCTTTTACGCAAGAATAAATAGGATGAACACTTGAATGTTTCAATGTGCGAGAGGGGAGAGCATCGAAATAAATTCGGCAGACAAAGAATTAGGTAAGAGCAAAAGTGTGAAATAGCAATTTATTTTTCGCTCGACTGATTGGACACATCTCACAAATATCATTTCTTGTTATTTTGTTTCAGTATTTTTCTTAACTTCTCTACGGAGGTAAAGTGTGGCACAAGGCCGGTTTAAAGTGCAGTTTCCGATCGTTTTGACACACTCAGGACTGTTTAAGAAAATAACCACAAAGTTTGCCTCAAATTGTTCGTCAGTACTTGGACTTTTGGTTAGAAGCAAAATATTGTATCTTTTCTGATATTACACTTCATCTTTTCTGTACTCGGTCAGTAAATGAGAAATTATTCTAGACTGAGGTAATTTTAATCAAAAACCGACCTTGTGTCTAACTCTGTCCTCAAGGAAGGCAAGTAAATATGGACTTAACGCGACCCCTGTAAGTTAGGTAGTGTAGATGCTGCTTCGAATTAAGCAACCTCCACTCCTGAGGCGGGAAACTAATTATTAGTTTCAAATGTGTCTGCGCATATGTCACTTGGTAGATGCAATCCTGTAGTTTCGCTGACTCACAACTTAGCACGGCTAACGAATCGATGATTTATCGTCTTAAAAAGAATTAACGGTTTTTAATCCGAGCCATGTTCTGGCTCATTTCTGTACATTGATCAAGGAAATAAGTGCGTTTGATTAATCAGTAGAAGTTTCTCGTCTTTATGGTCGATACGTTCTGCTTGGTCGGTTTCTTTTTACGGCTAATCGACCATTTTGATGTATTTAATGCATAATTCACTCAAATTGGTATAAAAAGTTGAGGTTCGTGACATCTCATCCATGTCCCAAAAGTCACTGACACGTGAAATAAATTCATAACTTCTTTGTTTTTAAATATTTTTATTTTTTATTTTTTTTCAGAGTAGTTGAAACTATCCTTCCGACGTTATCATGAGCAAATACAGCATTGAGGAACGAACCTACATTGTACTTTGAGGTACATGGGCAAATTCAGAAACCCAGCTGTGTTACCGACGACATTTTAACACTAGAGATGCGCCAAGTGTAAATGCCATTCAGCCATAATAAGCCGTTTTCAGAAACAAGGTGCAGCATGTGACCTCCCGAGACCCGGAAGATCTCGTTCGGTAATTATTGAAGACAATCGGGAAGAATTGGAGCGAAGTCTGGAAGAAGATATAACAGTTTCAATCAGAAGAAGATCCCGACAGTTGGGAGTTTCACGATCCTCCTTACATAGGATGTTGCATGACATGGACATGTTTCCATACAGAATTCAGCTAGTCCGGCAGCTTCAGCCTCAGGATTATGAGCAAAGACTAGAATTTGCTATGAGATTTCAGGATTTGGTTATCAGTGTCAATGACATTTAAGACACCCTGTATATACATATATATATATATATATATATATATATATATATATATATATATATATACATATATATATACATATATATATATACATATATATATATATATATATATATATATATATATACAATATTTTTTGTGTAATTTTATATCATATCAATGTTATGGAGGACACATTCACGTCATTTCATAAAACTTATTTTTTGTTCAGCATACAATTGTTTCGGCTAGCACCAAGGTATTTGTAAAATGCTCCTGTGTATTTACTTCTTGGTGTGGCTATCTTCAGTGCTAATTGTAAAAAACAAAGCCAAAACCAAAAAAAAAAGAAAAATTATATTTACTATATGTTTAAAAAGAAAAAATATGAATATAAATAAAGAATACACACACACACACACACACACACACACACACAAAGAAGTCAGGTTCAGTTTATATTTCAATAACCATAACTATGGTTTATATTCCATAACCATAACCATTATTTTTATTTTTTTCACATTTTCACAAAACGTAACATTCTTGTGAGATGCATATTTACGACACTTTTTTTTTGTGGATTTTTTCTGATGATCTTAGGGTGTGCAGAGCTGATATTGACATATTAATGTTGGTTGGCCCACTTCAAGAGAAACGAGTCGTAAATATACATCTCACAGGAATGTTATTTTTTTGAAAATACGAAAAAATATTTTAAAAAAAACATGGTTATTGGAATATAAAATGAACCTGACTTATTTGTCCAACGGAAAAGTTTGGCAGCAATAGCACGTATACATCGAGAGTTCCCAATCAGATCGGAACACCTGACAATCCGTAATTCTTCCGTCTGAACAGCACGTGTTTCAATCAGAAGTTCTCGATCGACAGGCATGCGTGTCGAATCAGAGTGTTCAATCCGAAACGTCGTGTGGTTCAATCGCAGGTTCTTGATCGAACCGGCACGCATGTCAATCCGGAGGTCTTCATATGAACAGCACGTGTGTCAATCGAGAGTTCTCTATCTGAACCGCACGTTACGCAATCCGGAGTTCTCCATTTGAAGCACACGTTACACAATCCGGAGTTCTCCATCTGAATCGCACGTTATGCAATCCAGAGTTCTCCATCTGAACCGCACGTTACACCATCCGGAGTTCTCTATCTTAACCGCACGCTACACAATCCAGAGTTCTCCATCTGAACCGCACGTTACGCTATCCGGAGTTCTCCATCTGAATCGTATGTTACGTTATCCGGAGTTCTCCATCTGAATCGCACGTTACGCAATCCGGAATTCTCCATCTGAACTGCACGTTACACAATCCAGAGTTCTCCATCTGAACCGCATGTTTCACAATCCGGAGTTCTCCATCTGAACCGCACGTTACACAAACCGGAGTTCTCCATTTGAACCGCACATTACGCTATCGGGAGTTCTTCATCTGAACCGCACGTTACACAAACCGGAGTTCTCCATCTGAACCGCACATTACACAATCCGGAGTCGTCTACTTGAAAGACAGGGGTACCTCATCTGGAGTATTTAATTTAAACGAACAGTCACTAAATGCGGAATTCTCCATCTGAACGACACGTTCTTCAATCCGGTATTCTTTATTTCAACGATATTTGAAAATAAAAATATTTTTTGTAAATTTCGTCGTGCAGCGCGAACCCATCAACCAATTCAACCAAGTCAACCTATGACGTGCAATACATCGTTTTTCTTGCAGACTGTAATGATGTCATCAAACAATACAAGAAGAAGAAATACTTGAATCAAGAGAGGCAGACATCGAGAACAAAGCATCGTTTATGAGTGACTCTCCACACCGCATTGTTTTTCATTAAACGAACCCAAACACGTCCTCATTTACGATGCAGTCAAAGCCTGAGAGATTCTCGACAAAAGAAACGCTAACTGTTACTCGATATTTATAGCCCGCGATTTATCCTTCAAAAAGGCCAGCGTCAATGCCATCGCGCCGTTTCAATAATAAGACTTCTTTGCCTGAAGCGCTTTTTTTTGTATTCAAAGACGCAAATACTTTCTTGAGTGGCGATTATAATCTCGAAGATATAATTATATCTCGCGTAAACGTAACCTTGGGTTGAGTGTCTAAACAACCGTTGCAGACTTTGTTATCTGAACATAAAATTAGTTTTTTGAAGACACTATTTCTAGAATGGAAGACAATTTCTGGTAATGCTGCGGTCTAGTTAACAGCCGAAAAATCGAAAAACAAAACAAAATGAAATATGCAACAAATAACTATTACCAAACGCATTAAATTATATTTTCTACCGACCTGTATACTTTTAACGTTCTAAAACTATTTTCTTTTTTATTTCAAAATATAAAATTCTCTGCGGAAAACAATGGAAGTGTTCTGAATCTCTAAGTGTCCCTCTATGTCCTGAATTTCTACCTTAAGGAAACTATGGGGACAGAAGCCTCTTAAAACTTCAAATACGTATATCCGATACCAATGAAGGTTAAACTATGCATATAAGACACTGATTCAGGTGACTTTGTTTAAGTGGTTAACGACACGGACTTTCTAGCTGGGTGTGCCAAGTTCGAATCCAGTCGGTTCCATAGTGCCATTTTCACTTAGAGATGTTGGCAACCTTCACGTGGTCCTTACTGCAAGAATGCCAACAACATAATCCAGCCGATCAACAAAGTTGTAACATGCTGATACATACGAATTTTCTTTTTATTAATTCAGAGAATTTTCTTAAAATGTCAGTTTCTTCCGTCGGGTTAGGGTTAGTGTTAGGGTTAGAGTCGAAACGCGGGGTGGGTGGTGAGCAGTAAATAAGTAATATAGTGTCATGAGCATAGTGAAAAGAGAACGTAGTAGTGTTCCTTATTTTATCCCGAGCAACATCGGATATTGCTGCTAGTGTTTCTGTAAGAGGCGGTCCGTATGTCTGTCACGCTAGCCTACCAAGCCCTGCGCTTTCACTCTATCGCACCTACATCCCACACAGTTTCAACTCATAATATACGAGATCTTCATACCCCACCTTGTATACGTAGTCTGTCTAAAAAGTATCCGACCTTAGGCAATTTTTAAAAAAAAATATGTGACTGGGTTGGGCCCTTCTCTCTTTCCACGTAGGCCCCTTGCGCTTGCACACACTTATCCCACCGATCCATCCACTACCGGAAACACCTCTGGAAGTCTTCTTTTGGAATTGTGCTCATCTCCCCCGTCGCGTTCCACATTATCTCTTTTTTCGCACCCTCTCAACAACAGCTGCACTTCGAGCAGTTTGAGACCTGCCAGAATGCTGGTCACTCTCCGCTGATGTGCTGCCATTTTTAAATCGGTTGAACTACTCCTTAATTTGTGTTACACCCATCGCATATTCTCCAAACACCCAGTCTTATATCCCTCGTCCCCCAAATGTCTCCCATGTCTCAGATTTATGGAGTTTACCTGCAAAATGGCTTTTTAAATCTATATGCATTGTAACGTTGACCCCCTTGTTCTTTTATTATAATTAAACGTTTTCTCCTTTAGCTGAAGAATACACACGTCAATGGCTGAGTGTATCCGAAACCTTACGATCTTGGGCCAAGGTGTTTGCTTATATATATATATATATATATATATATATATATATATATATATATATATATATATATATATATATATGTAAAGGAGTAAGGCTACCAACATTTGTAGAATGTTTTTTTCAACATTTATTTATTATTTTGTTGTTTTACCATTTTATAATTTTATATAACGCGTTTCAAGCGGTGGCCCGCTTTCATCAGATATGAAAATCCATTTGGATTTTCATATCTGATGAAAGCGGGCCACCGCTTGAAACGCGTTATATAAAATTATAAAATGGTAAAACAACAAAATAATAAATAAATGTTGAAAAAAACAACAAAATAATAAATAAATGTTGAAAAAAACATTCTACAAATGTTGGTAGCCTTACTCCTTTACATATATACTTTTCTCTCGTTGGAACTGCACTAATACTGCACTACCCTCTTTTTTCTCTCTCTCTCTCTTTCTCTCTCTCTCTCTCTCTCTCTCTCTCTATATATATATATATATATATATATATATATATATATATATATATAAACAGAGAACGTCGAATTAAAACAGCACTAGCAAACCACTATTGGGAGCTCAAGGAAAATGGACGCTCACCAATAATTGAATGGAAAATAATACGACAGGCCAGTACATGTAGAAATTTAGACGACCCGTGTAGATTATGTCTGAATGAAAAATTTGAAATCCTAAACTTTAGAGACCCCCAAAATCTATTAAACTGCAGAAGTGAGATAGCAAACAGCTGTCTACACAGAAATAAATTTCCCTTAGGCTAACGATACATAAATAAATAAACAAATAAGTAAAAAAAACTAAACTAAACAAAAACCTAACAACATTTAAAAATTAAAACCTAAAATAGAAATACAAAGAACCACGTGTTAAAATAAATTGACTCATTATATTGACACAACAAAGAAACAGGATATAGACCAATCTATAGAAAACAGAACAATAGAACAGGATATAGGAAGCAACACTAACCAGACCTTTGTTAGTGAGAAGCCCAACGATTGGCTGAGAGAACAACAAAGAATCTGATTGGTTAACTAGCCAGCTGTGTATATAAAAACACCCGGCAAAAATAACTCCATGCATTTTAGCCTGAAGATTCCCCCGGGGATGAAACGCGGGAGCCTCTGTGTAGCTTAATTGCCATAAATATATTTTCATAGCTTACTATATATACATATATATATATATATATATATATATATATATATATATATATATATATATATATATTCTCTCTCTCTCACTATATATATATATATATATATATATATATATATATATATATTAGTACTTCATGTATCTACATAAAATATTACAAGGAGATATAATATTTTATATATCAGTTTTCAGTATTTACTTCAACAGTGCTCGATACGTAAGTAGAGCTAGGTAGTAAGCAATGGAAATATATATGGCAATCAAGCTACACAGAGGCTCCCGCGTTTTATCCCCGGGGGGAATCTTCAGGCTAAATTTAGCCTCTGTGTAGTTTGATTGCCATATATATTTCCATTGCTTACTATATATATATATATATATATATATATATATATATATATATATATATATATATATATATATATATATATATATAACTTTTAGTAATAAGGTAGATGGTTGTTGACAATTAAAAATGTTTGTTTCACCATCATACGTATTATACCGTATCATACGTATCATAATGATTCAAATCATGGCATATTTTATAATTTATATCGACGAAGAGACGTGTCTCGCCGTGCGATTGGTTATATTACTGAGGCGTATCCGGGATTGTAAGAAAATGGCGCCGCTTAAACACAAATAAACACAACCGGTCATTTCAAATCGTGCAAGATATGCGTCAACAAAACTATCCAAATTGTCCGCAAGACAAAAGTGACGCGCTGTCAAGTTCATTCATTTCCTGAGATAGCGTGTGGCAAGACGTTTGTCTTGTTCTTTTTAAAGTGCTTTTTGCCGGTCTTTTTTCTTAAGCGTGCGTCAATTTGGTAAGCACTCCAGTCTAAGTGACGTCCGTTATTGTCCAAGTCACGGACACCTTGCTGTTCGTTTCTCTTCTGATAGCGAGACAGCATCATAACAAAGTTGCTGTTTATTTTTTTTGTGGGGTGGGGGTGGGGGGTATAATTAATTTTATCGATTATTTCAACTAATAAATAAACGCGTCGCCCGGTGTGCATTATGTTAATTTTATTATGTTACTTATATTATGTTACTTTTATTATGTTAATTTTATTATGTTACTTTTATTATGTTACTTTTATTATGTTAATTTAATTATGTTTCTTTTATTATGTTACTTTTATTATGTTACTTTTATTATGTTACTTTTATGATGTTACTTTTATTATGTTAATTTAATTATGTTACTTTTATTATGTTAATTTTATTATGTTAATTTTATTATGTTAATTTTATTATGTTACTTTTATTATGTTAATTTTATTATGTTAATTTTATTATGTTAATTTTATTATGTTACTTATATTATGTTACTTATATTATGTTAATTTTATTATGCTAATTTTATTATGTTACTTTTATTATGTTAATTTTATTATGTTAATTTTATTATGTTACTTGTATTATGTTACTTGTATTATGCTAATTTTATTATGTTACTGGAAGAAAGGTGACCCGTTGAATCACCTATTGAGTTCGTGTTAGATAGTTTGAATCAGGACAACGAGAGTTTGCAAAGCCAGTTAAATTTAAAAAAATAAAATAAATAAAAAAGACATGATCCAAAATTCGTTTATTTCCGCTCCCCATCTCTTTTCCCTCTTTCTCTCCCCTCTTACTCTCCTGCTATGTGTTAAGTAGTATTACAACAAGGCATGCTATTTCCTTTTGTTGCGACGCACGCCAGCCCGTACAGTCTCTCAGCAACTTCGGTTGATTGAGGACTTTGGGATGGGGTAATATCAGTCGAGGATTCGTTCTCGACAATCAGTCCGACAAGAATTGGGCTATTTCGGTGGCCTTTTATATATCGGGCTGAGGTATTGATCTTGTGTTGCCCTAGGATGTGCACCCCCCCCCCCCAGACCTTGCTTACTCTCTTTGGGTGGAGTAAGTTTATAGCTTACTGCCTGAGGCGCTTTGACCAGGGAATACTGACGTGGCTGTCCAGGCTATTATTGCTAGGCCAGAGTGTTCCTCCTTTAGGGGCGTTGGCTTGACTCTTGCCCCACCTTCCGACCTTGTGTCACATAATGCAGCAGTGGGAAGCAATTAAATACCTGCTATTTCCGTTTGTTGCTGTAAATCAGGGGCGGGCAACCTCCGGCCCGCGGGCCACATCCGGCCCGCAGTGGCTTAGCGTCCTGCCCACCACCCTGCTAGGCTTTAAGTTGGTAAGTTAATTGCAAATTATATCAAAGTATAACAATTAAAAAGTGATTATTTTCAAACATAACTCAATCCCAGAACTGAGGAATATCTTATCATGTATTTTGTGTTAGTTAAGTACACTAGCAAAAAATATGACCCCCTCCAGTCGCATAATTTTTCTTGCATATATATAATGTAAGTATTGATTGTGATAATTAACAGCCGATAGTAAAATATTTCTTTTTGATGTACGCTACCCCGACTCTCAAAGGAGGAGGTAATGCCCGAGAGGATGGTCTTATGATAATAGAGCAGTTACTACACCACCCCAAACGAGGAGGTAATACATGGGAGAATGGTCTCGTGACAACATAACTAATACTACACTACCCCTCTCTCTGAATTGTAATTGTAATTTTATTTAATTTTTTTTTCAAAACAATATAAAATAATTAACCTACCTTGGAATTTCATTTGACAACTTTATTCGGCATTAAATAAGCCATAGATGGTTATTATGCTGTAAAACAAACCAAACCAAACCAAACCAATGTTATTGGTTTTCTTTCCCTTTGCAAAACTCAATCATGTTCTGCAAAGTCAAAAACAAAACAACAAAGATGTTCCTTTACAAACCAACCAAACCAAACCAAACACCATGAATAAATATTTGAAGATCTTGAAACGTAAAAACTTTTACCCAAATGACCGGATTTGGCATTAAAAAACCCGAAAAGGGTTGATATGTCGTAAAACAAAACAACCAAACCAAAGAACATAAATATATGAAGATATAAAGAACTTTTAGCATGAAAACTTTTACCAAAATGACCGGATTCGGCATTCAATAACCCGAAAAGGGTTGATATGCCGTAAAACAAAACAACTCAACCAAACAGCATGAATAAATATTTGAAGATATAAAGAACTTTAAACATAAACACTTTTACCAAAATGACCGGATTCGGCATTCAATAAGCCGAAAAGGGTTGATATGCCGTAAAACAAAACAACTAAACCAAAGAACATAAATAAATATTTGAAGATATGAAGAACTTTAAACATAAACACTTTTACCAAAATGACCGGATTCGGCATTCAATAAGCCGAAAAGGGTTGATATGCCGTAAAACAAAACAACTAAACCAAAGAACATAAATAAATATTTGAACATATAAAGAACTTTAAACATAAACACTTTTACCAATATGACCGGATTCGGCATTCAATAAGCCGAAAAGGGTTGATATGCCGTAAAACAAAACTAAACCAAACACCATGAATAAATATTTGAAGATATAAAGAACTTGAAACATAAAAACTTCTACCAAAATGACCGGTTTGCAATCTCCGGCCATGATGAAGTGGCTATTTTCTATTTTACATTTTAAGCTGATTAACTTGATTAATTTGATTGTATTTTGTTACCCCCTACACGGAAATTTTCGTAATTCTCTCAGATAAATTTGGTACCTAGAATGGATTTACTGTTACTCTTCTTTTCTCGTTCTGAAATAATCATCGCTTGCGTTTTTACCGCACAGTTTTCTTTTCTTTTAACAGAGGCTTTTACATTTCTTAGCGAGTGGTTGCATCAATATAGAGTTAGAGATCGAGAGAAATACATATATAGCTAAGAGAGAGAGAGAGAGAGAGAGAGAGAGAGAGAGAGAGAGAGAGAGAGAGAGAGATGGGTGACTTTTTCAGTTAATTATAAATTACTGCTAATTAGAACAATTCCCCGTGTGAGAGAAAAGGAGACCGAACTCAGGGCTAGCGTTTTGAGACATTTCATCACCAGAACTCGCTAAATGTTGGGGTATTCTCAAGTGCCACGTAGTTCATGAATGTGTCATCCTTGAGGTATTTCCACCGTGGATGGCTGGACCCGTCACTGCCATGCTAATATTTCCACTTACGGTTCGATTATTTTGTCTCTTAAAGTGATTCTACATTCCTCTCCCTTTTTGTTATTATGCAACTTAATCATCTTTCGTTCGTTTTAGCTGTTTACATCTCTTCCTGCTGACTGTTTTCCTCCTACCTATAACCTAGGTCTTTTCAAGACTAAGGCCAATAGACATCTCCTGCCTTCGCGATAATATATTTCGTTCTTGTTAGCTCTTTACATCAAGTGGCTTCATGCCTTGTCTGGAGCGATTTCCATAAAATAAATCACGTATGAGAATAAAGAGAAAAAATCCGGACAAAATAAAATAAATAAAACCCAAAAAATCCCAATCAATAAAATTAAACAAAAACAAAAAAAAAACAAACAAAAGCAAACATAAGAAAAAGCAAAATAAAAAAAAAATAGTCGAAGAAAATAATAACCCCAATCCGCTAGGTCAACCAAAAGCAAGTGGTTTTTGTTTTATCAAAGTGGCCAGTAATTTGATATTGCGAATAAATGCCAATTATTTTGGTCACCATTGAAGAGGAGAGTCTCTACTGGACATATACGTTACCCATCGTGAAATCGTGCACGGCAAAGACGTATTACTTGAATTGCGTTGGGAATTAAGAAAGTTTACTTATTCTGGGAGTTTGGGGACTTAGGGTTAGGGTTAGGGTTAGGGTTAGTTGGGGTTAGGGTTAGGGTTAGGGTTAGTTGGGGTTCAGCAACATTTCTAGCCATTGTTAACTGCGCAGACTGATATGGCGCGGCTAAGATACGTCCAACTATTGAGATGTTTGATCCATCAGGCGCTCTGT
>OY744538.1:90401364-90443864 GCA_963556195.1 Sepiola atlantica | reverse complement strand
ATATATATATATATATTTGGAGGGTCGAATGAGATTAAACAAATATAAAAAAACGAGAGAAAACGATTAAAAAGAAATTAATTAATGTACTGAACCGGTTTTCGTCCACACTCATCAGAGTAAAACGTGGAAATGATTGAATACGACTAAAACCTAAAAATAATTTGTAATGAACACTAGTGACAAGTTTAGGAGAAAAAAAAAAAAAAAAGAAAAAAAAATTATGGGGAGGAGAGTCATAAGTTGATCACATTAAGTCCTAAAAGCCATTCCTTTTGCTTACAAAGGGAAGGTTTAATTGACTTTATATATATGGCTTCCAGGACTTTGAGGTGGAATAGGGAATGCGATCTACTTATGACAGAAAACCAGTCACTAGTGTACGTCGACGCACATTCGGCGCTATTTATGAGATGGGCAGCAATAGCAGACCCGGATGTATTAACTAAATTATTTAAATTATTTAGTCGGCCCTGGCGTATTTAGTCGGCCCTGGCGTGCTTTAAAGATTTGCTCTGAATCCCTGATTGATTCGGAGATAGAATTTATCAAAGAGGTGCTCGTTGAAAATGGGTACCCTCTCGATATTGTTAATTCCAATATCGTTACTAAGATCGCTCATTTTAACAAGCCTAAACTTTTTGGTCCTCCAAAATGCCCGGCGTACCTCAGATTACCTTGGTTGGGTAATATTAGCATAAAATTTGCCAATCAAATTTCTGTAGCTGTGCGTCGGTGTTACCAGGCATCTAATCCTAGAATTGTTTTTTCTGCTCGACCTTTGCTCAAATCTATCCATAAGGATGTTCTCCCACCCCAACATATTAGTAATATTATTTATCTTTTTAAATGTCGGTGCGATGCCGTATACGTGGGAAGAACAGTGCAAAGGTTTGAATCCAGAATCAAACAACACATCCCCCCTGCCATACGCCAGGGCCGACTAAATAATTTAAATAATTTAGTTAATACATCCGGGTCTGCTATTGCTGCCCATCTCATAAATAGCGCCGAATGTGCGTCGACGTACACTAGTGACTGGTTTTCTGTCATAAGTAGATCGCATTCCCTATTCCACCTCAAAGTCCTGGAAGCCATATATATAAAGTCAATTAAACCTTCCCTTTGTAAGCAAAAGGAATGGCTTTTAGGACTTAATGTGATCAACTTATGACTCTCCTCCCCATAATTTTTTTTTTTTTTTTTTTTTTTTTTTTCTCCTAAACTTGTCACTAGTGTTCATTACAAATTATTTTTAGGTTTTAGTCGTATTCAATCATTTCCACGTTTTACTCTGATGAGTGTGGACGAAAACCGGTTCAGTACATTAATTAATTTCTTTTTAATCGTTTTCTCTCGTTTTTTTATATTTGTTTAATCTCATTCGACCCTCCAAAAATGTCCCAAACGTCCGTATTCCTCGCCGTTATCAAATTTTGTACCACTAAAAATTTATTTAAATATATATATATATATATATATATATATATATATATATATATATATATATATATACCCACTTGAAATCGAATGACAATACAAAATGCATACATCGTGGATCAATTTAATCTGCATGAAAACCAATTTTTTCTTTTTCATTTGAGAATAACATTTTTTAAAAAATCGACCCTTGTGCAAGAAAATATTTTCTTTTTTATTTGAGAATAACAAAAATAAAAAAATCGACCCTTGTGCAAGAAGATATTTTCTAGAGACACGGTGAGTGTTGTCCTTTACACAATCCTGAGGCAGATTCGAGACACATTTATAGACCATCACAAAATGACGTTTTTTTAATAAAAAAAACTAATTATTAAATACATGATTAAATGTGTAAAATAAAATATTACTTATTTTATTTTAATTTCTGAGGTTTCTTTTACGGCACAATAATCTTATACAAACTTGTCATAAAAAATATTAACATCCCCTAGGATGCATAACTTATATAACGCATTGATTAAAAAAAAAAGAGAAAGAAATAATAATAATAATAATTATAATATTATTATTATTAATAATAATAATAATAAAAATAATAATAATAATAATAATAATAATAATAATATTAATATTAATAATAATTTATAATAGTAATAATATTAATAATAATAATGATATTAATAATTAATAATAAATAATTAATAATAATGATAATAATAATATTAATATTAATAATAATAATAATAGTAATAATAATATTAATATTAATAATAATAGTAATATTAATAATAATAATAATACTAGTAATATTAATAATAATAATAATAATAATATTAATAATAATTTACAATAGTAATAATATTAATAATAATAATAATAATAATAATATTAATATTAATAATAATTTATAATAGTAATAATATTAATGATAATTCTATTAATAATTAATAATATTAATAATTAATAATATTAATAATTAATAATAATGCTAATAATAATATTAATATTAATAATAACTAGCGGAACCCGTGTAAATTACACGAAATGATGTTTTCAATACGGGTCCTAATGTAACAAAGCACCCTCTATTTGTTAGTAAGTTACGCTTGCTTTATTATGAGCCACACCCCTCCTGGATGAGAGTTAAATAATTGTTTGAAATAGTAAACTTGTGTACGATGGACACTGCGCATATCTACTAAAAAAGGTTGATATGCCATCCGTTCAAAAAAAAAAAACAACAACAAAATAATACTGGCCGATACCCTACTTTTTAAGCAGTCAACGTAATTAAATAGACAATGCCATTAAAAACGTCAACATAAAATAGTTTTAAGCAACACAAAAAGTAGTTTTTAACCAGGTGATAAAAAAATGTATTATTTCTTCCCCTTCCCCTCGAAATGTAGAATAAAAATCTTAGCGGTTGGTTGGGATCGAACTATAAACAAGTCGGGCCGAAGTAAAAATATTACCTCGCTAACCATTGCGCCAGAGGGAAACACATGTAAATATTATTAAACGCAGGCTAGTTGAATGTTGTTCAAAATTTAGGTGCGGCACGCATGTGCAGAGCTTTTGCCGGAAGCGTGACACACGAACACACACGCTATCGTATTAATATATAGATAATAATAGTAATATTAATATTAATAATAATAATACTAGTAATATTAATAATAATAATAATAATAATATTAATAATAATTTATAATAGTAATAATATTAATAATAATAATATTAATAATTAACAATATTAATAATTAATAATTAATCATAATGATAATAATAATATTAATATTAATATTAATAATATTAATATTAATAATAATAATAATAATAATAATAATAATAATATTAATATTAACAGTAATAATAATAATAATTTATTATAGTAATAATATTAATAATAATACTAAAAATAATACTAATAATTAATAATATTAATAATTAATAATAATGATAATAATAATAAGAGTCAAGGAGGAGGTGAAGACCGAGAATGGGGAGCACTAACAATACCTCCACTTGAAGAGTGCGAAGACGGCTGGGACCTTGGGGAGGCTTATTGCCACCCGGATCCCAGAGGAGACGAATGGTCATTACCAACGAGAAATCAATGGTAAGCGGCTGCTGCGATACAACAAAGTTATTTGCAATGGTTATCAAAAGAGATGGAGAGTGCTTGAAATCTAGGGAGACTTTCACTAAGACTCCAGGGGACACCACTGGTTGTTATCAGTGACCTATCACTGGTGATGACCTGTGTGAGAACTCCTAGTGAGTAAATACTACTACTACTACTACTACTACTACTACTACTACTACTACTACTACTACTACTACTACTACTACTACTACTAATAATAATACAAAAAGACACCGAAAAGTGAACGACCCCTAAGAAACTACAGACCAATAACCTGTTTACCAACCATAACAGCACAACTGAGAGAACAGCGCTATCACATAATAATAATAATAATAATAATAATAATAATAATAATAATAATAATAATAATAATAATAAAATAATAATAATAAAATAATAATAATAATAATAATAATAATACTAATAATAATACTAATAATAATAATAAAAACAAAAAAACACGTAGTTCGAAGCTCCTCTCCCAAAAATGCGATAATACCCAAATTGATTGGCACCACAGAAATTCCAATGAAGGATCAGGGAGGATGGTAGTACCGAGGATGGAGGAGAACTATACAGACCTCTAATCGAAGCGCACGTAGAATATTTGAATCCTGGGGAGGCTAATTTTCACTCAGGTTCCAGAGAAAACCAGCCACCACTATTAGAAAGAAAGCTATGGTGAAAGACATTCGCGAGAACGCAAAATGATTTGCAATGTTTATCAAAAGAATCAGAGTGGTGGAATCTAGGAAGACTTATTGTCATTCAGACTCCAGAGAACACAACCAGTGAGCAATCACTGATGATGACCTGTGTGAAAACTCCAAATAAGTACTGAATAATAATAATAATAATAATAATAATAATAATAATAATAATAATAATAATAATAATAATAATAATAATAATGATAATAATAATAATAATAATAATAATAATAATAATAATAATAATTATTATTATTATTATTGACCGAGGATGGACAGCACAAACCAGACAGACCTCCACTGAAAGAGTGCGGAGAATGCTGGGCCCTTGAGGAGGCTTATTGCTATCCAAATCGCAGAAAAGACCAATGGTCCTTACCAGCGAGAAATCAATGTTAAAAAGCTATTGCGGCATCGCAAGATTATTTGCGGTTGTTATCGAAAAGAGGTGAAGCATACTGGAAATCTGGGGAGGCTTGTTGTCACTCAGACTCCAGGAAATACCACTGGTTGTTGTTGGTGAGCAATCACTGACGATGGTCTGTGTGAGAACTCCTAGTGAGTATAAATACTACTACTACTACTACTACTACTACTACTACTACTACTACTACTACTACTACTACTACTACTACTACTAATAATAATAATAATCACACGAGATTGTGCGAACTGAAACTGGCAGAAATCCCATATTCTGACAATACCCCCTCCTCAAAGACACACGCCACCCCACCAACCCACACCCACCCACACACCCACCCACCCACACACGCACGCACGCGCACGCGCGCGCGCACACCCACACACCCACACACCCACACACCCACACACACACACACATACACACACACACACACACACACACACACACACACACACACACACGCGCGTGATGACACAAGCCTCAGCGTGGACAACACACACATAGTGGCAATAATGGCTCAAAGATGATGGATAGACCGAGGAGGGAGAGCACAAAGCAGACCTCCACTTGAAATAAAATGCAATAGCGTAAGATCAAACGAAATTAAAAAAAAACAAAAACTAATAATTAAATTACGAAAACCTGAGCCATTTTAATCTTTTTCTTAATAGTTGAAAAAATCGAATTACTACTTCGTGACTCTTCAACATTTGAAAAGGATTTGTACGCCTTTAAATTGTCGAATAGAAAGTCATTTAAACTAGCTTTCAAATTCACAGCAAATCCTCATGGGTTAAAAGATTGACCATTTCGAAAGCTATTTAAAACCACTGACTTTATAAGTAAGAGATTTAGACAACATTATCTTATTGGTTATCGTTTTATACCAGTTTGCTTAATTTATTTAGTAATCAAATGCTACATTTATAATAAAATTTAACTTTCAAAATCCTTTTTAAAGAAAAAAAATGTTTGCTAAAATAATTGCATCGTTTTTTAAAAAAAAAAAGGTAAAAAGTGAAACAAAAGTTAAAGTAAATCACTCCCGGGTAACACCGAGTTAGTACAGCTATTTAGGTAAACAAAGATAGTCGACATATATGACGCAATATTAATAGCCAGACAAGGGAGATAACTATTGATTCAAAAGTTGGAGTTTAGAAGCAATCATGGGAAAAAGGGGCCAGTTTAAACACGAGTCAGCAAAAAAAAAAAAAAAAGGGTGACCAGCAAATAAATGTTACCAAAGGCAAGATAAGTTACTTATCTACCTATCTGGATAAGTTTTGTTGTGTTTTAACTTATTTTAAAGCGTTTTCTAATTAAAATAAAATTAAAGTACGTCGTGTATGGCCGCTTAATGTCGGCCATTATTGTTTTCGTTCTAACTTAATTAACTATTTGATTTGATTTTGTAAAAAAAATAATAATTGATCAATTTACGTGATTTTTTGTATACGATATATGTTTCCGTCACGGGCACGAACATCATAAAGATATTTCTAAATTTTCATTTTTCATGTCCTAATTGTCAACTTGCACCCCTATTTGCGTTAAAAAAAAGTAATATTTAATTAAAAAAAAAAGTTTTAAGCAATTAAATCTAAGCGTAAATAATGACCGAGTAAAAAACAATTCGCATTCGACCATGTTGATTTGATAAAGTAAGTAGGTGCATAACAGGACCGGAAGGGAATAAATTAAATATGGGGTCTTTCAAAGTATTCTGCCTTTACTCCCTTTCGGTCATGTCATGTATTTACTTCCTGTCCATTACCAAGATGGTTAAACATGGATTATTTTAGTTAGTCACTGTTTACGGCAAATTAAAATGCTTATAACTTCTTTTGAATATTAAAAAAATAAACGCAAATAGATCACAAAATGGTGTGTAAAGCATTAACGAAGTTTATTTTGCAATTTTTTTTTTTTACTTTCGGGTGGCAAATTGTCAAATCAAGGGAGATTACCTATTTTAAAATGCCGAAATCCATTTCATTCGAAATATATGTGACGAAAATAGGATTTAACCAATAATTTTTCAAATCTAAAATTGAAAACACAATTAAAAAAAATGTAAAGTCAAATAAAAAAAATCTGAATAACAATAGCCATTACAATCACACGTAATTTCCTAAAAGTCGTGTGGTTTTACGACTTGCCACTCGAACTTAGGGTTAGTGTAAAAAAAATGGTTAATATTAATTAATACGTATTTTCAGTTGAAAATCAGAAATAAATTAGACTACAGCTGTGGACACGACGGCTAGAGAATGCCCCACCCCCTCTTACTGACATGGGCATCTCCTTTTTTTTAAGGCACTCCCTTCCGGTTCAGAGGCACCCTGGCTTCAGTGGAAAACACTCAACCGCCGGAGAACGAGAATGGGGCGATCAAAAGTTGATATATGACTAGATGGGCAACAAAACTAACTCAACCATCTGTGAATGTGAAGAAGAGGACCATACAATGCAACACTGCATTGTCTGCCCGGTGCAGCTTGAAAGACTTTGCAGAGTAGAACAATAATGCCGGTGCATCTCGAGTTTAGCAGATACTGTCGAAAAAACAAAAACAAAAAAAAGCCCCCAAAACTGAAGAATATCTGTTTGATGTGCGTCCCTGTCACGAGCTGAATATATCCTATACCAAAAATCACGTAAATTAATTGTAAAGTAGTTTTTATTTTATAAAACAAATAGAATTTTAGCGATTTACGAAGAGGAAATGCAAATATGACAACCATTTTGGGATTATTCAAAGGGGGACAACCGTAAATTAATTACGCTTATCCCCCTTTGAATGAATCAAAATGGCTGTTATATTTGCACTTCCTCTTTTTTTTTTCGAAAGTATCCGCTAAACTAGAGATTAACCATAATTCATGCGTAAAAAAATGTGAAACTGTTGAATGTCCACATGCTTCAAAGACACGCAAAACAGAAGTTGAAATAAGTTATCTCCCTTGATATGACAATTCAGCAAACCAAAGTACAAAAGGTTTATTTTGCTTGTACCCCACCAGTTCCGATGGATACTGCACGCCTGTCCTGTGCAGTTCTAGGAGGTCCACCCTCCCAGGCTTTGCCTCCCCTCTTTGGGGAGGAGTAAGTTTATTGCTTACTGTCTGAGGCGCCCCTACCGGGGAATACCGACGGGGCTGTCCAGGCAATTTTTAAATGGCCAGAGTGCTCACCTCTCGAGCGCTGGCTTTTCAAACCCCACTTTTTCGACCCGATCTTGGGTCACATCTTACTTGTGAGAGTAAGATAAAACTGGCCTTGTGCCTAACTCCTGGGGAGGAGTAAATAAAACCCCACCAGAGTTCCCACTTTCCGTCCTTGTATCACATCTTGTTGCAACGAACAAGTAAATAAAGCACCCGCTGGTTTCTTTCTTAACTTATTGGAAAACAGAATTCAAGGGAAATAACTCATTAACAAGGGACGCAACTCTTGCTCTTTTTTATTTTAATTTAAAAACTAATACCATTAAACACATATTCACAATATTACACCAAAAATAGTCCGACAGTCGTAGGTTCAAATATATTATTATCTTTCGGATATCATTAAGTTTATAAATAAATAAAGCGGGGTAATCATTACTATTAGCGACATAAATTATTTTAATGAAAATACCATGGAAAATTAGTCAAACACAATTTATTTTGCTTTACCCACCCTTTTGTGATCTATTTGCGTTTATTTTTTTAATATTCAAAAGAAGTTATAACCATAAGTTATTTGCCGTAAACAGTGACTAACTAAAATAATCCACGCTTAACCATGTTGGTAATGGACAGGAAGTAAATACATAGCATGACCGAAAGGTAGTAAAGGCAGAATACTTTGAAAGACCCCATATTTAATTTATTCCCTTCCGGTCCTGTTATGCACCTACTTACTGTCTATAATCAACATGGCCGAACGCGGATTGTTTTACTCAGTCACTATTTCAGCTTAAATTTAACTTAAAAAAAAAAGTATTACATGTTTTTAACGCAAATAGAGGTGCAAGTTTACAATTAGGACGACATGAAAAAAGAAAATTAAAAAATATATTATGATGTACGTGCCCGTGACGAAAACATATATCGTATACAAAAAAATCGCGTAAATTGATGAATTATTATTTTTTATATAAAAGAAAAGCCAATAGTTAATTAAGTTAGAACGAAAACAATAATGGCCGACATCGGGCGGGCAGACTCGACGTACTTTTATTTTTTAAATTAAAAAAAAAAACGCGTTAAAATAAGTTAAAATACAACAAGACTTATCTATGGTAGGTAGATAAGTAACTTATCTTGCCTTTGGTAACATTTATTTCTTGTATATTTGTTTTGGTCACCTCTTTTAATATTTTGTTGACTCGTTTTTAAATTACCTCCTCTTTCCTATGGCTGCTTCTTAACTCCAACTTTTGAGTCAAGAGTTATCTCCCTTGTCTGGCTATTAATATGGCGTCATATACATCGACTATCTTCGTTTACATATAAAATTTGATTTTTTTTTGTAAAAAAACCCTCTAGATCAATTTACATTATTTTTCGTATATGATATATGTTTTCCCTCACAGGCACGTCCATTCTAAACTAGCGCACAAATACGTAACAACTAAATAGCAAAGCAATAATAAATTGATTCTGACTAATTTCCCAACTGTATTTATTAAAAAAATAATTAATGTCGCTAATAGTAATGACACCTAAAACTTAAAAAAAATGTTATATTGATTTCATCTGTAAAAGAAAAAGAATTGTAAATAGGGAAATATCTTTATGTATGCTAGCTTATTATTCATGATATTAGTGGATAATTTTTAGGATTATTTGAATTTATTACCCAAAGTACTTTTCTTCGATGATATATCCATCAGATATAATCTCCATTGCTCAGAAATTATTTACAATCAAAGAGGGATAACTCTAAGTTACTGCTTTGTTTCAACGCATCTCCCTGGCTATGGTTCGTGGCAACGCTGTCACTTCCGTTCTAATCGTCATCTGTTGACTCTCTCTTTCTTTCTCCCCCCCCTATCTACCTAGGTCTGTATCTGTCTCTTTGCTTCTCTTTCTCTCACATTATAAATAAATGGTTTCATTATATTCCGTGATTGTTGATTAATAAATATTGAAAATTTAGTTACTGCTTTGTTTTTCAATAGAAAATGTGAAGCGCTGAGTTATCCCCCTTTCTTGATTCATTTATGTATTGATTTACTCCTTTCCAGGAGTTAGGCACAAGGCCAGTTTTTATCTTACTCCCACAAGTAAGATGTGACCCAAGGTCGGGTCGGGAAAGTGGGGTTTAAAAATTGCCCGGGCAGCTCCGTTGGCATTCCCCGGTAGGGGCGCCTCAGGCAGTAAGCAATAAACTTACTCCTCCCCAAGGAGAGGAGGCGAAGCCTGGGAGGGTGGACCTCCTAGAACTGTACAGGACAGACCCATAGACCGGCGTAAATCAAGGCCCGAAGGCAAAGACAATACCAGTCTATGGGGGTGCAGTATCCATCGGAACAGATACTACACTTTGATCTTAGCCAAAAGGCCAAGGCGGTATTTATTTACTCCTCCCCAGGAGTTAGGCACAAGGCCAGTTTTATCTTACTCCCACAAGTAAGATGTGCCCCAAGATCGGGTCGGGAAAGTGGGGTTTTAAAAGCCAGCGCCCGAGAAAGTGAGCACTCTGGCCATTTAAAAATTGCCTGGGCAGCCCCGTCGGCATTCCCCGGTAGGGGGGCCTCAGACAGTAAGCAATAAACTTACTCCTCCCCAAAGAGGGGAGGCAAAGCCTGGGAGGGTGCACCTCCTAGAACTGCACAGGACCAGACAACCCCCAATAGACCGGCGTAAATCCAGACCCAAAGGCCAGGACAATACCAGTTTATTAGGTGGGCCAAGGCGGTAATTTATGTAGCTGTTGGTTTTTTTTTCTACGGTCGTTTCGTCCGGGGAGAATGTGCTATTCATTTTTAATCCGTTGCTTTTCGTAAAATATATTTGATATATATTTAAATAATATTTACAAAAAACACGTCCGCTTTATATAACACCCCATATAACACCCTTCATCGCGTTTTAAATTATTTTTATGTTTACGTATATTAAAAACCGACACTTGTGCACTTTAGGAAACAGCTGAATTTATTTGTTTTCAATTTTGAAGAGTTGCATTCAAAACAGCGGCGATAATCAACCGGAAGTAACGAAACAGCCAATAGATTAAAACATTTTAATAAATTTATTTATTTAATAAAATATAATTTCTTAAACAAAAACATTGTAATAGTGTTTTTTTTTTATATAATTTAAAATGTAATTTGTTTAAAATTTAAAATGTTCAGTGATTTTTTAAACATTGTAATAAAGTTTATGTTCAATAAAGTAACAGTTTCGCCAAAACCTTGTAATAAGATATAGTGTTTTTTTCAATAATTTAAAATGAGATTTTTTTCACTTTAAAATGTTCAGTGATTTTTTTTTAAACATTGTAATAAAGTTTAAGTTTAATAAAGTAACAGTTTGGCCAAAACCTTGTAATAAAATATAGTGTTTTGTTTTTAATAATTTAAAATGTGATTTTTTTAAAATTTAAAATGTTCAGTGTTTTTTTTAAGATTGTAATAAAGTTTATGTTCAATAAAGTAACAGTTTGGCCGAAACCTTGTAATAAAATATAATTTTTTTTTTAATAATTAAAAATGTGATTTTTTTTAAAATTTAAAATGTTCAGTGATTTTTTTAAACATTGTAATAAAGTTTATGTTCAATAAAGAAACAGTTTGGCCAAAACCTTGTAATAAAATATAGTGTTTTTAAAAAAAAATAATTTAAAATATGATTGTTTTTAAAAATTTAAAATGTTTAGTGATTTTTTAAACACTGTAATAAAATAGTTTCTAACATTTTTTAGAATTTAAAATGTTAGAAAACGATTTTTTTTATACAATTGAAAATATTCCAAAAGGAATAGTTTTCAAAATTTAAAATGTTTGTTTGCCGCTGCCGTCGCCCACAAACTGTCACCTCAACGCAAGCGTCGCCTGCTCGTCTCACTCTCTGGAGGTTTCAGCCCTTGAGCAGCGTGTGCCGAGCGCAGCCTTTAAAGGCGGCCACGTCGACAGACGAAAGTGGTGTCGTCTATGGTCAGCGTACGCCGACATTCGTGCCATTGGCCAACGCCGCCGCCGATGCGAAATCCGTCTCCGACACCGCCCACAAATAAAAAAAACAACAACTAAATCCGCCGCTGTCGGCCCGGACGAGACAACCCGCTGAATTTAAGCATATCACTAAGTGGAGGAAAAGAAACCAACCGGGATTCCCTTAGTAACGGCGAGTGAACCGGGAGAAGCCCAACGCCGAAACCCGTCGCAAGTAAAAGGCTTCGGGATGTGTGGCGCATGGGTCGAAGACAGCCGTTCGTTTTCGTCTCGCGTAGTTCGGAGTTCCTTCGATCGGGGCCGCCCGCGGCGGGTGCCAGCCCCATTCAGCGCGGACAGCGAGCGACGGCCTTCGATTCGAGTCAGTTTTAATTAAAAAATAATTTGTCATTCTCTCCAATAAAAATAATTTGACATTCTTTTCAATATTTTTTAAAGGGGGATTTGACATGTGACCGGTAAAAAATACTACCGTTCTTAATGGACACTGAATTATTACAGGGTCTATGCGTTTCTGTCTAATTTGTTAAACCTCATTTCCGCACGTGCATATCTCTGAGGAAGAAATCAGTTTGTGCGTCTGTAAAAAGTCAATCGTTTTTTTTTTTTGGGGGGGGGGGGGGGGTTAAATGGATAAGATCTTTACACCTTAGGTTATTAAGATCTATTTTTTTTAGATAAATTGCGTATGGGTGCCCCTGTCTTGAATGTGGATTGTCACCGCTGTTTTGAATGTAACCCTTCAAAATCGAATATATAAGCTAGAACGCGCTAATCCTACTACGCTGACTTTAAAAAACCCTCTCTGACCTTGTGTCTAACCTCCTGCAAACGAGATAAATCAACCAACATATATGCAGATATAGATGCCCCACACTTATCACAAAAGAGATCGGGATACTGCAAACACCTTAGAACATGAGAAAACACAAACAAAAACAAAAACGAGAATTTATTAGTTATTTATTTTGAGGACTGAAATCATCAGGAGTTACTTCCCTTGAATATTAAAAAACAGAGTAATTTCCCTTTGTCCATTATTTCGCTGATTGAAATCTTTCGCGGCCATTGTCGAAATATAGTAAATAAAATATAGTAAATAAAATTGCTATTCATCGGAGGATAAGCTGTCAATAGACGCTTCTTGTCGCAATAAAGGCGCTCCTGGATAAGTCGTAACCGAACTGAGGGAGATAACTCTATTTTTCTTAGACGCCGCTATGCCGAATCCGCTGTAACTTTTGCAAGGGAGATAACTCTCTTTTTTAAATTTTTTTTATCGCTGCATGAAATGAGAATGCGTATGTCCGTTTTTATTTACATGTCACAAACTTTATAAACTTTATAAAAATTAATTTAAAAAATAAAAGCAAGAAAGAAAATGCGACTGTTTTTGTAAATGTCACAAACTTCATAACAATTATGAGATGTTTTTTATGACATGGAAATAAAAACGTTTAAATGTTATCCTTGTAGAATTTAAAAACGCAGACTTTATTAAAAACTGCTGTCGCATTTTCTTTCTTTGTGTTAAAGACGGTAACATTTTTTAATTTTTTAATTGCTATAAAGTTTGTGACATGGAAATAAAAGTGCTTTAAAGTTATGTTTGTGGCATAAAAAAGTTATCTCATTTCATGCCAGCGTCGACGAACTCGGAATAGCGGCGTTTAAGAAATTTAGAGTTATCTCCCTCAGATCGGTTACTGGTTATCCAGGAGCGTCCCTTGCAAGTTACTTTGTATTGGGGGTACGTCCTCGACATTCAGGCCGACAATGGCATTTTTTATGTCGGGCTGAGGTATGGTATTCTTCAGGTATACATACTCTTTGAGAATGGGTTAGTTTATTGCTAATCGCCTGATGCGCCCTTACCCGGGAATGCCGACGGGTCTTCTCAGACATGTTTTTGTAGGCCAGAGCACGCTTTAATACTTCAATGGAATGTGCTCCGATGAACTGGCTGCTCTCGTGTCCCTTGACGTAAATACACTAGACCAACTCGTTAATCAGCTAAATCCCACCCATTCACTGTGGAGGTCCCCAGATGCCGGAGAGCCTTCTACTCCAATAGCTTTTTTCCTCGTGCTGCCGACCTCTTGAACTTTCTTCCTGCTCCCTGTTTCCCCGACTGTATCGACATGCAGAGGTTTTAAAACTAATGTAAACAGACATCTCGCTACACAGCTCCCAACTTAGGGTGACAGTCAAAACCTACACCCTAATTTTCAGTAGCCTCTTTCGTCTACAGTGGCGGCCTGTCTTGTTTGGGGTGACATATGTTAAAAAAAATCCTCATTGGGGACGCGTCTTTTCTGCTTGAAGTCTCGTCCACCAAGGAGAAAGAAAATTGCGCTGACGTCCGTTCTGGGGTCACCTCTCACCTTTAAGGGGCCACTCAAACTTTTCCATTCAACCCACGGTAACACTTAAATCACCTATATTTCTGCACAACGCATTTCTCGATAGTATTGTCAAATGTTTTTGTTTGTTTGTTTACTAACGAATCACCGCATATCAAGGCCCCAAATCCACTCGAGGATCAGAGTCAATAAGTTTGTTAGGCAGACGGTGAGACAACACCGTAAGTATTAGTATCGATGGTTGGAACTTGTCATAAGGACAACTCAACAAGAATTTGTTTATATTGGACTTGAAAAAGACTATGTTGTAGTCAGAAAGGAAGCAGCACTGTGGAATTTTGTTCAACTTGTTCAATCAAAGGTACGTCATCCGAATTCAATGCTGTAGTTGTAGAAGTATCTATACAACATTTTTTCATATCTAAACATGAAGCAAACAGTAACTGAATTTTCGAGGGAATTTTAGTATACAAGGTAGAAAGTTACGTCTACAAATTAAAAAAAATGTTTAAGTGAAATATTTGTTATTTAAAAACATAGAAAATAAGGTTCGGGTTTAGAGTTAGGGTTTTATGAAAACACACTTTGCTAATAGAAGTGCCGTTTAAGTTTAGGTACACAGAGGGAGAACGAGAACTTATTGACAGTAGTTGTGATGATAAGGGGCATTTTATAATAATTAGAGAAGATCAATTGTAGTGACAGCACAAAATCATTTGGGGTTTAACAAATCTTTTGAGGCTTATATTTTCTTTACCGTAAACATGCATACATCGATGTTTAATAATACATAATGAGTCTCTCTCAACCCGTCCCCCATCGGAGGAGAGAACACATGTCTTAAACACGACCGCTCTTTTTTGCGGTTCATAAAAAAGAGTAAGAAGTTAAGATTATAATTGGAGCTATGTGTTCAGTTTGTTGTGTCACGGGTAGGAAGTCGTCCGTCACTACGTGTTACGGATGACTTCCTGTCCGTGACGCAACAGACTGAACACGTAGCTCCAATTATAATCTTCACTATGTGTTACGGGCGACTTCCTGCCCGTGGTGCAACAGACTGAACACGTAGCTCCAATTATAATCTTCACTACGTGTTACGGACGACTTCCTGCCCGTGACGCGACAGACTGAACACGTAGCTCTAATTATAATCTCTGCTATGTGTTACGGACGACTTCCTGCCTGTGACGCAACAGACTGAACACGTAGCTCCAATTATAATCTTCACTACGTGTTACGGACGACTTCCTGCCCGTGACGCAACAGACTGAACACGTAGCTCCAGTTATAATCTTCACTACGTGTTACGGACGACTTCCTGCCCGTGACGTAACAGACTGAACACGTAGCTCAAATTATAATCTTAACTACGTGTTACGGACGACTTCCTGCCCGTGACGTAACAGACTGAACACGTAGCTCAAATTATAATCTTCACTACGTGTTACGGACGACTTCCTGCCCGTGACGCGACAGAGTGAACACGTAGCTCCAATTATAATTTTCACTACATGTTACGGACGACTTCCCGCCTGTGACGCAACAGACTGAACACGTAGCTCCAATTATAATCTTCACTACGTGTTACGGACGACTTCCTGCCTGTGACGCAACAGACTGAATACATAGCTCCAATTATAATCTTCACTATGTGTTACGGACAACTTCCTGCCCGTGACGCAACAGACTGAACACGTAGATCCAATCATAATCTTAACTTCTATTGGAATTTTTCGATTACTTTTAAGTCTAACCCTATGTGGAAAATCCCGGTTTTACCATATTTTGACACACCCTCATCTGATGGTGCTGAAATATTACTTATTGTAAACGATGCATTGACAACAAACAGCTAGTTTACCTGCTAGATAAATAACAAGTCAATCTAGAAAATGATAATGATTTGAAATAATTTGCATTTAATAGAGAAATGAAATATTTAAAAAAAAAGAAGTAACTTAGTACTCTTGCGTCATACAGATTTTGAGCAGAGTTATTGCCCATGCATTTGGCCAGCCGACAATGGGAAACCATATTCAACGGACGTTAGCCAGCGACTGCTAATTGAATACGTTCTCATTTCAAAGTAATTTCTTTAGAGTTGCATTTATATAATAAATAATTATTATTGTTGATCAACTCAGAATCGTTTTCATCCAATTTATCTCTTCATATTTGTGTCTTACCACTCAGAAAAAAGGCCACTTCATTTCATTGCCCATAAATCAAGTAAAATTTATTGAAATGTAAGTGAGCTTCTACTTCATCAACATTTGAAAACGAAACATGTGTTTCCTGATGTTTTTTTTTTTTTTGCGATATGCAGTCGTGTAAAGTGGACAATGTCAACGATATCGCTTTTATAGCTACACCGGAACCGACCAAGCGATGGTTTTTGGAGACAGCTGCAACCTGAAACGAACCGGAAATATCGCAAAGCTGCAAATGTCTTGATCGTTCAACATGTTGGAAACGTGAATCTCTTCTGTTATTTTTTTGGTTACGTAACACGTCGGACATCTGCCTGATCGGACATCTGCCTGATCAATCTTAGTAACTGCATTTAAGTAATATAACGAAGGGTTTTTAATAATAAAATCAGACATATCAAGTTCAAAAGCCACTTGAGGATAAAGGTTAATGAGATAGATGGATTGTCAGTTGAATGATGAAGAATATTATGAGAGGGTTGAAAATGATGAAGAATATAATGAAAGAATTGAAAATGATAAAGAATATTATGAGAGGATTGAAAATGATGAAGAATATTATGAGAGGATTGAAACTGATGAAGAATATTATAAGAGGGTTGAAACTGATGAATTATATTATCAGAAGATTGAAAATGATGAAGAATATTATGAGAGAGTTAAAAATGATGAAGAATATTATGAAAGGATTTAAAATGATGAAGAATATTATGAGAGGATTGAAAATGATTAAAAATATAATGAAAAGATTGAAAATGATGAAGAATATTATGAGAGGGTTAAAAATGATGAAGAATATTATGAAAGGATTGAAAATGATTAAAAATATAATGAAAATATTTAAAATGATGAAGAATATTATGAGAGGATTGAAAATGATTAAAAATATAATGAAAAGATTGAAAATGATGAAGAATATTATGAGAAGATTGAAAATGATGAAGAATATCATGAAAGGATTGAAAATGATTAAAAATATGATGAACAGATTGAAAATGATGAAGAATATTATGAGAGGATTGAAAATGATGAAGAATATTATGAGAGGGTCGAAACTGATTAAGAATATTTTGAGAGGATTGAAAATGATGAAGTATATTATGAAACAACTGAAAATATTGAAGAATATTATGAGAGGGTTGAAACTAATGAAGAATATTATGAAAACAATTGAAAATGATGAAGAATATTATGAGAGGGTTTGAACTGATAAGCTGAATTAATAACATTTGATTACCCATGAGTTTATAAAAAAAGTATTTGTTGGCATTGGATTTGAAGAGGACCAAGTTGCAGATCACATGGAAACAATCCAATTGCAACGAGTTACATGGGAAGTTCTTGGAAAGAAACTCTGTTCATGGAAATGCTGAAGCACAAAAATGAGGTTATGGTGACCGTTTGTGATGGTATGAACCCACCCCATTCTCTAGAATCTCGCTGAGACGCTGACCGCAGAGAAATAATGGCGGCAAATCGACGAGAAACACAAGAAATTGCTTTCCAGTTTGAAACGTTTTCTGTCATTGTCTCGAATAAACATTGTTTCACTTCACCGATTTTGACGCTATTTTATATGAATACTACCGCAAACACTGGCAAAGCATAATATTTTGATTTTTCGTCATTTTTAACGGATGGTGTACACTCGTTTTTTCATATATCTGGGAGAGTATCTCGACCGAAACGTTGTGACAAAAGAAGGAAACGAGATGAGGACAACAGTCGGAAACCTGTAAATAATTTACATGCCTTTATTCACTTCGCAGTTGGCGCCCTGGGCCATGTAACTCGAACTGTCCACATTAATATTCGAACGTAAGTGCAATGAGACGATTTTCCCTTGCGATTTTCTCCAGCCTAAGATACTGGGATATTCTTGAGGCTGACATAAATGGAGTTGGCCGACGGAACACTTGAGAAAAGCGCGCCGTCATAAATGCATTATCTACCGCAACAGCCGAAGAGGCGAAAGAGGCTGAAGAGGCTCTTATCTTTAAAATCGGAAGAATGACTAGAATTTACACATTATGGTTCTGATTTTTTTTTAGATGAGATTAATAATCTATATATTAATACGATAGCGTGTGTGTTCGTGTGTCACGCTTACATCAAAATCTCTGCGCATGCGTGCCGCACAAGATTTGGAAAAGCATTCAAGTCACCTAATTTTCGTAATACTTTCCAGTATTTCCCTATTGGCGCAACGGTTAACAACATAGGCTTTTGACGTCGGCTTTTGGCGTCGGCTTTTGACGTCGGCCCGACTCGTTTATAGTTCGATCCCAACCAACCTCTAAGACTTTTTTCTACATCGAAGGGCGGGGGAAGACACATATTAATACGATAGCGTGTGTGTTATTCTGTGTGTCACTCTTACATCAAAAGCAACGAACTTCCGAATCTTTGTATGCTACTCATGAATTGAAGCCAGATTTAATTTAATCTAAAGTATTTACAAAGTAATATATAGGTTAGCAACAAGATAATTACTCCCCCCCCCCATTGACTTACAATGACATTTTTTATTCTATTCATTTTAAACTTATGTGGAATCTTCTGAGTCTATTTTTATTTGTACACATCTTCATCTCAACATAGATACATCTGCAGAACATTCATTTTCCTATCTTCCTCGCCACGTGTCACTTGGGATTTCTTCCCATTACGATACTACCTTTACACGTAGCTCTAGTTTTGTCTTATAATGAAATTTTCCATTCTATTAATTGTAAACTTATGTGGATTCTTCTTATTCTACCCTTATTTTGTACACATCTTCATCTGAATATAGAGACATCGTCATAAACGCCATTTTCCTTTCTTTCTTGCCACGTGTCATTTTGAACTTCCTCCCATTACATAACTTCTTGTACACATAGCTCTAGTTTTGTCTTTACTTATAATGCACTTTTCCATTCTATTTTAAATATATAGGGAGTTTTCTGATTATACGCTTGTTTAAACACATCTTCATCGGAATATAAAGACATCGTCATAAACGCCATTTTCCTTTCTTTCTCGCAACGTATCATTTTGAACTTCCTCCCATTACATAACTTCTTGTACACATAGCTCTAGTTTTGTCTTTACTTATAATGTACTTTTCCATTCTATTTTAAATATATAGGGAGTTTTCTGATTATACGCTTGTTTAAACACATCTTCATCGGAATATAAAGACATCGTCATAAACGCCATTTTCCTCTCTTTCTCGCCACGTGTCATTTTGAACTTCCTCCCATTACATAACTTCTTGTACACATAGCTTTAGTTTTGTCTTTACTTATAATGTACTTTTCCATTCTATTTTAAATATATAGGGAGTTTTCTGATTATACGCTTGTTTAAACACATCTTCATCGGAATATAAAGACATCGTCATAAACGCCATTTTCCTTTCTTTCTCGCAACGTATCATTTTGAACTTCCTCCCATTACATAACTTCTTGTACACATAGCTCTAGTTTTGTCTTTACTTATAATGTACTTTTCCATTCTATTTTAAATATATAGGGAGTTTTCTGATTATACGCTTGTTTAAACACATCTTCATCGGAATATAGAACGATCCCTATAACAGCCCGCAAATGCTCCCTTCAAATGTGGGAGGTTGCCATCTCTCACCTTTTTTTAGGGACTTTAACAAAATTTAGAACTGTGTTATACATCTTAGCGATAGTCTTTACACATCAGAATTTTAAGTGCAGATTAGTCGTCCGAGGCTATAGCAATGCGATGTAGTTGCCGTAAGATGGAACAGTGAAAAGAAATAAACGAAGAGAGAAAGTGAAACTCAAAACGATTTATTAATAATTTCACGAAAAACTGATTAAATACCAAAATAGTAAATACTGTCTGGTAAGTAACAGTTCGGCAAAGGGTAATCTTAAATTTTCGAAAGAAAAACTTTCATTTTCAGAAGACAACAATAAAAGACCGAGTGGGTCGAAAAAACGGGAAAAACCGGTGTCAAAACATAGAAATACGGCAGCAGACAATTGGAAGTAGTAGGAACGCAGAGAATGTCAAAATCAACTAAAGTTAAAATATTATAAACATTTGCTTATTAATATACTAATTATTATAATTTTATTATATTTTATTTTATATGATTCATTAATTAATTTTTTTCTTCTTTATTCAATTCAAATTTAAATTTACGTGTGGGCTGTTATTATTGTAATATGCGTCATCAAAGGGAGATAACTTATGGAAAAATATATTTAGAAATGAGATTTAAAATTTGAGAAGGGATTTGAATTATAAGAATTTTATATCACATGATTCTCTATCTGTAAATAAAACTATTCTCCGTGTTATGTGTTTTTCGACTGGATGGCCTGAGGTACATCTCTCTCAAGTGGAGAACTCTGCATGGGTCAATAAATTCAACATCGATTATGTCCGGCCATAACAGAACAATGATCGATTGCATTCATCATCATCTTTTTGAATCGTCCAACAAGATTTCTTTCTGGTTAACCGCGAGATGACAGAATAAATGTGTTTGTATTATTTTTGTCTTTGTGTTTCTTATATTTTGATACTAGTTGTCGTCGTCCGTTCGCTATAGCTTCGCAATTTAATTTATATTCACTACTTGAAATCATTGAAACGAAAGTAATCGATAAGAAAAAGAAGACAAAACTAATCGATGAGAACATGAAGCGAATCGATAATAAAAAAGACAAACTTAAATTAATTAAATAAAAAATACAAATCACCAAATCAATAAAAAAAATGGAAATCGCTCAATGCAAGGCATGAAGCCACTTGATGCGAGGAGCTAAAAAGAATACTATGGAATGTGAGGACTAAATGACAAAATAAGGGAAGCGGAGAGTTACGGGGTTGCCGAAAGTAAACAAAAAGTCAGTCAAGTAACTGAGATGTTACAAAGATCAAACCTCTCACTCTTATCGCTTCCGGTCCACCACTATCACTTCTTATAATGCAAATCGCTCCAGACAAGGCATGAAGCGACTTGATGTAAGGAACTAAAAAAAATACTACATCAAGGTCAAAAACTAGCCAACTAGTGCTAGATGGATAGATCCCGAGCCAGATAACAGCAATTCTTTCCCCTTTGCCAGAAACATCGCTCATGGAATGTGAGGACTACAGGACAAAATAAGGGAAGCGAGACTAACAAGGCTGCCGAAAGTAAACCCAAGAGGACAAAAAGTTTTTTTCCTTCCAACAAAAATTCAGGCAAACAATTGAGGTATTCTTAAGATCAAGCCTCTATATCTTATCACATAAAATTAAATTTCAATGCATGATTATTCTTTTCTAGAATAACGGGCATTGCTGGTGAACGATATCAGGGCTTACCCATACAGAATACAGACGCTGCAGACCCTTACAGCCTCAGACAAGAAGCAGAGATGCGCTATGGCAGTCAAGATGCTCGATAAGATCGAGGAGACACCAGGTTTCCTTAACCTCCTTTGGACCTCAGATGAAGCCCACTTCCATCTTGATGGAAAGGCGAACTCCAAGACAAATGTCTTCTGGGGGTCCTCCAGACCCAATGAAGTAGCCACCAAGCCCCTGCACTCTCCTAATTGCACGGTGTGAGCTGCAATCTCGGTCAGAGGCATCATCGGACCAATCTTCATCGAAGAATCTGGCGCAGCAGTGACAGTCACCAAGGAGCGGTATGTGAAGGTCCTCAAAACCTTCAAGAGTGAGCTCCAGACCCTCTACCCGTCGCTCATGAGCAAGTTCTGGTTCCAGCAAGACGGAGCAAGTTCTCACACCTCAAACCTGTCCCGAGATTGGCTGAAAGAGAACTTCGGAGGCCGAGTGATCAGTCTCAGGACTAATTTTTAGTGGCCACCCCATAGCCCGGACCTAAGCCCCCCAGATTATTTCTTTTGGGGCTATCTTAAGGACAGAGTGTACGCAGGGAAACCCAGAACCATCACTGAACTCAAGGAAGCCATCAGGGAGGAGATGAGAGGCATTCCCAATTCAGTCTGTAAGAACGTCATGGACAACTTCGTTCTGCGCCCTAAGAAATGCACGGAGCTAAAAAGAGTCCATCTAGACACATGCTGTAGAACGGAGAAAATAGGCCAACTACTCTAGTGTTTTGATATGATGTTTTGAATATAATAAACTAGTTATGCCCCAAAATTCATTTCACTCGGACGAAACACTAAGAAATGAGACCTAATTAGATTTGGGGCCCGTTTTTTTTGGGTCACCCTGTATATATAACATGTATGTATTCATCTCTGCATCTATATAGATGATTGCCGTCTCATACCGTGTCTCCAACGTCACACTTTCTCTCATCCGTGACTTTGTAGGTGGCTTTTTAGACCATCCGTTTTCTTTAGTGTGTTTGGGTTACAAATGAGATCGCATTATTTGTAAAATTTAAATATCCAGTGTAGCAGCAAGTCCTGGGAGCATATCCCAGAAAGAACAGTTGGAAATAATTTATACACCATCCACTATCCCCTACAGCTACTCATTTAGAAAACGGAGCTGTTAAATCTGACATCGTAATATAGGACAAAAGGGAGAAAGTAGCAACCCTAGTTGAAGTCAGCGTCCATAATGATGCAGGATTTAACAGAGCAGAAAGGGAAAAGATTACGAAATAAAAAGGTCTTATGTATGACATGAAAAGAAACTGGAATCTTAGGAAAATCTCCATCATACCAGTAATTATAGGAGCAACAGGACTAATGAAAAAGAATTTCAAAAGCTATCTGGCGAGTATACCCGGTGAACCGAGTGCAAGAGAAATACAAACAATTGCACTTAAAGGGACGGTTAGAATCTTAAAAAGATCTCTAGGCTGGAGTGTCTTAAATAGTCGGTGAATGTCTGGCATGGTTTTATTATTTGGTCTATCAGCTTTCTTCCATCCCTCTACGTGATCTTTTATGTCTATTTTGAAATGATGAATCTATTTTTTCTCCTTTTTAGGCATGTTCTTGTTCGAAATCCTGTTGGGTTACAATATGCTTTTTCGGTTAAAGTCTCCAAAGATATTCCCAAGGGAAAAGTGGGCTTTAATGCACTACATGTAAGTATATGGATACCAGCGATGATAGTTTCGTAATGAGAGTAAAGATTTGTCAATTTTCTGTGAATCAATTTATGAAAATCTTTTACAGAAAATCCGCCACTTAATGGCAACATTGTTGGCAAAAGTTAGACTAAAAAAATATATTTATTTAAATTATTCAATTTTCACTGGCTAAAGATAATAGCTTTTCAATGAAAACAGTCAAATTTTTATCTTTGTTTGTGTAAATAAGGAATAAGCATCCAGAAAAAAATCGGTTAGAGTTTACTTAATGAATACTTGCAACTACACAATTATATTTACTAAACAACTTCATCATGTACCTCGATGACCGCCACTAAGTTTTATTACATTCAAAAGTTACATACTCCTGGAATCAGTCATTTTCTTAATAGTGGCAAGTGGGACTGCCTTTGCTGCAATATTGATGGCTTCCCATAAATTTAGTTTTAGATAAAAATTGACATCTATTAACATAAATATCTCATTTAATGATAGCTTTTCAATTATGTATAAATTGAAGGAAGATGGCGGTCGGTTCATCAACTTTTTTGCTTTGGATGCCGAAACTGGCATCCGGTAGGATGCTCCATCTCCACCAAAACGGAAAGATAAGAAAAACATCTCTACATCAATAACATAAAGTGACACACGCTCGTATAACACAATACATTTCTCTGTGCCTCTAAGATAATTCACGGTGAAATCTGAGAGTAATGAGAACTATGGGGTGACGTCACAGCGCTGCCAATTGTGGCCTTTCCACCAAATTCAATTTAATGCCATATCCAGGACCTCCAACAATTTGGTTTAACATACACGAACAGTAGGCACGTACGCACCCCGAGTTTACAACATGATATGGGTTACAATGATCAAACACTGTTCACCCACGAGGTTCCATAGGATATTAATTATTCTGTTATATAATTGAGCTACGGTTTATTATATCAACGACATGAAGTAATTCTGGATGTAATATTTGATTTTGACTAACCAATTATCATTGTTTTATCTTAAACACAGTGTATTGCAATAACATATATTTCGCTTCAGTTTTCTTTTCAAATAATAATTATTCCAGATCGGTATATAAAACCATTTTTCACCTCAAAATCTTCATCTCAACATCTTTTTTCATCGGACATCTTTGTAATACATCCAAATATCAGCATCAGCATCAATGATAATCCGCATTTTATTACCGATTTTAAACAACTAAGTGATTTCTGTAATCCTTACAATGATACAGAATCATTGTATACTTTTAATTGAATATACGTTGATATTTTTACCAATAGCTGGGATAACAATGCTGGTTTATACCTTTACCAAAGGTATTAGTGAGTGAATGACCCCCATAGATCCGTGGGGGTTTGAACTCGGAATATCCAATTCGATCAGTATGCAGCAGTATCCATTAGGCACACGATGCACAGGAAGATTGGTTAAAAAACAGATTTTTCACAAAAAAGATGGCGATTGGTCTAACACAAATATTGAGAAAATGGCATTAAAAGTTTTGCACAGAATAAAATCAAATGAATTAAAGAAATGTGATTGAAAAGTACAAGTATTTATTCATGAAAATCAAACTTTTATAGTTATGGAAGCCCCGAATCACATAGAATCTCGTAGGTTTCTCCAGCTCTCCTCAACTGTCCGTGTTTCAACTAAGAAAAGGTACAGACGTTGTCTACCATACACAGTGGCCGTGTATCTACCTGGTACCTGGTACGGCGTTCACTTTAGACGTGTTAAACTGACTACCTCCGAAGGAGAAAGTTCCACGGGAGTATCAAGTTATTTATCTACCTCACACAGCAGTAAGATGTGACACAAGGTCGGGAAAGTGGGATTTGATAAACCAGCGCCCGAGAAATTGAGTACTCTGGCCATTAAAAATTGCCTGGGCAGCCCCGTCGGCATTCCCCGGTAGGGGGGCATCAGACAGTAAGCAATAAACTTACTCCTCTCAAAGAGGGGAGGCAAATCCTGGGAGGGTGGACCTCCTAGAACTGCACAGGACAAACCCACAGACCGGCGTAAATCAAGACCCGAAGGCCAAGACAATACCAGTCTATGGGGTGCAGTATCCATCGGAACAGATACTACACTTTGGGAGTATCGAATTCACAAGCGGTCCCCAGTCGCATGGTTATCCCAGTTAGGAGAGATGAGGTTAGGGTTAGGGTTAGGGTTAGGGTTAGTTTTTTTGCAGTTTTTGTTGGGAGGTCTCGACATTCTCCTATATATAGCGCCTAGTATTTTATTTACCCTCTCTCCAGGAGGTTAGACACAAGGTCAGGTGTGGGTTTTGATGAAAGTGTTTCTGTGGAACGAACTGGATTCGAACCCGGGACACCCAGGTGATCAGTCTACGTCGTTAATCACGTAGTCACATAGTATTTCCAAATGGTCACCCATCTGATACGGATCAACGTTGCTTAACTTCGGTGATCTGACGAGAACCGGTATGTAAACGTGGTTATTATGTAGAAGTGGCCTTGTGCCAACATTCTTCGGTCTTTTTACATGGCTTGTTGCACTTAGATATTTTTACCAATGAATTTGATTATTTTAACTGACTGACTTATTTACTTGACCTTCAATCTGCCGGAGAATGTGCCCCAAAACCGATGGTTACATTCAAAGCTCCTTTCCTTTAATCAGTACAAGAAACTATTCCAACCACCGATTACTTTGACTGAAAGCGCTCATACAGAGAATCCAACGTTCAAACACCTCGGCCTAACATTCACAAGCAACATGAATAAATACACAGAAAATACTGTGCCAAAAAAGGTAAACTCCCCTTTACCGAACTAGAAAACTTCTCACGCCTACTAGTATCTTATATTCCTATAAAGCTACAATTCCTCATGCATGAGTATCGTTGCCACATCTGGGTGGTGCACCAACCACTAGCCTCTTCCTCTTGGACAGGGTGTAAAAAAGAGACTCTAACCTAATGGGTCCCGCACTGTCTGCCAAGCCACAGTTCCTACCATATCGCTGCAATATTTAATCCCTGTGTTTTTTAACAGGTACTTCCACGGGATGTGCTACGACGGATTTACTGCACTTCTACCCTCTCAACGTAAATATCCCCGATCAACCCGACTACCAGCAAATCCCCACACCTTCACCCCAAATGCCGGAAAACGTTTACTCTAATAGTTTATTTTCTACGACTGCTTGCACTTGGAATTCCCTCCCCGCTTGTTGTTTCCCCTCCCGTAGCAATATGGAGAAATTTAAATGTAATGTTAACAAACAACTTGCTACATAACTCATCACTTAGGATGCACCCTTTAGATTTGACACAGTAGTCTCTTATGTCTCAGTTTCAAAATACCTTGTTTGGGGCGAATAAAAGTTAAAACAAAAAAAAATACATATTATTTCTAGACTGGGATGGTAATCAGGAGAGATGGAGTAATATAATAATGTCATTTTGGCCATCCATAATTAATTTTCATTAATAAATGCTTGCAGAGAATGTTTGGTGATAGTTGACAGATTTGTTTCTTTCTTGAATGAATTCGTTTCTGAAATGTATTTTCGTGTGAAAATCTTCAATGAAATGTACATGAAATGCATCACAAAAGAATTCTACGCAGAAAAGGAAGAGGAATGAGCGCTTGTGGTCAGCCGCATGCACAGGTACTCGAGCACAAACACACGCACTTGCGCTACTCATGGAAACTATTCAAACAACTACACACGAGAAAGATTGAGAAAAAAACAATTAACAAACAATTTTTTTGTCTGCTTTTTTTTTAAGGTATGGAGAGTTATTCATGTTTTATTCTACTGGCGATTTTCCTCATCAGTTTTGATATTTATATTTGTATTATGTTACGGTCGATGTGCACTCCAACTTTCTTCAGATGTACGATTTAGTAAAATACAGGGTGGTCCGAAAACCTTGCTGTCCCTACAAAAATGTACAGGGTGGTCTGAAAGTCTTTCTATTCATCCGAAAAAGTACAAGGTAGTCCTACAATCTTGTTATCCCTACCAAAAAATACTGGGTGGTCCAAAATTCTTATTTTTTTACCAACAATACAGGGTGGTCCGAAAGTCTTGTTATCCATACCAAAATATAAAGGGTGGTCCGAAAGTCTTGTTATCTTTACCAAAATATACAGGGTGGTCCGAAAGTCTTGTTATCCTTACCAAAATATACAGGGTGGTTCGAAAGTCTTGTTATCCTTACCAAAATATACAGGGTGGTCCGAAAGTCTTGTTATCCTTACCAATATATACAGCGTTGTTTGTAAGTTTTGTTTTCCTTACCAAAATATACAGGGTGGTCCGAAAGTTTTGTTATCCTTACTAAAATATATAGGGTGGTCCGAAAGTCTTGTTATCCTTACCAAAATATACAGGGTAGTCCGTAAGTCTTGTTATCCTTACCAAAATATATTGGGTGGTCCGAAAGTCTTGTTATCCTTACAAAAATATATAGGGTGGTCCGAAAGTCTTGTTATCCTTACCAAAATATACAGGGTTGTTTGTAAGTCTTGTTATCCTTACCAAAATATATAGGGTTATCCGAAAGTCTTTTTATCCTAACCAAAATATATAGGGTAGTCCGAAAGTCTTGTTATCCTAACAAAAATATACAGGGTGGTCCAAAAGTCTTGTTATTCCTACTGAAAAGTACAGGGTAGTATGAAAGTTGATATTAATATCTCTACTATTATACGGCCTCATATAGATATATGGTAAGTTCCCTGTAAACTTTTCATCCGTATTAAATAGGATTGTTATTGATTATATTTTTTATTTTGCAAGTTTGAAATGATATTGTCTGCTTTCGCATGAGACCTATATAAAGAAGGAAATATGCCCTAAACTGAACTCTAAGAATCTATCGGGGTGGGGGGGGGGAGGGTGAAGCGAAAACGTAACATGAAATAGAGAGAAAGAGGGGGGTGCAAGACAGAAGAGAGAGGGGAGAGTTATGAGAGAAGAGAAGGGAGAGAAGCGAGGATATAAAGAGGGAGAGAAAGATCGGAACAGGAGAGAGAGAGAGAGAGAGAGAGAGAGAGAGAGAGAGAGAGAGAGAGAGAGAGAGAGAGTCTGCGTATCTGTGTGTGTGAGAGAGGTTCTAAAAGGAAGATGTTACACTTTAATAATAATAAAAAAATTCTATTGTATTTTCCGGCACACTGGGCAACGCCTGGTTGCCCTGCTAGTATTTAAATAGCATAAAATATACTTTTACACCTGCAGAAGGTCAGAGAGCACATCGGCCGAAATTTTCTAAATATCAACGTTGATGGGGGCGCAAAAATGTAAACGTGATGGCTATTATGAAGTATGGTAGCCCACACATTAACAACTACAAATTAGAACGAGTTAGAACCAACTTAAACAACGTCACGATAAGTATCAAGTATGGTACACCATACATTACAAAACAGGAAAAAGAAGCTCATTTTTTTCTCTATTTGACGCAGGTATGAGATATGCGCATGCGTATATCTAACTTGTTGAACTGAAACGACAATGGCGGCAGAACATCAATGGAGTTGGCTGCTGCCGTATCTAAGCTGGACTAACTACAAAAAATGAGATGTCAGAAAAAAAAAGTATGGAAGCAGGGAAGAGAGGCGGAATACCTGTTAATGATACGAACACTTGAAAATCTTGATCGCCTGTATAGGAACACGTGAAGAAAGAGTTTAGAATTAAGAAACAAGAGAGATAGTGGAGGTAGAAGAATACAGACAGCAGTGTAGCAGAGATACGTTTATTTATGAAAGTCAGAATTTTATAGTTACGGATGGCCAAAAGAACTATATTTTCTCCCGTCTCACCGGAACACTAGGCTAGTTAAACAATGCTAAATCAGCAGTTAAAATGGGGTTATTAAAATAATTCACCTGAAGACAGGTGTTTGTAAGCACTTCATATCAAAAGAATTGGGTGTTGAGAAGGAGCTTAAAAATAAGCATAGAGAGTATATGCTATTGTCACTGCTAGTGTAGCATTGTTAGTGTTCGGGTGAAACGCACACAAAGTGATATCATTAAAGGTTTCCACAACTAAAATATCTGAGTTTGATAAATAAATATTTGAAGTGTAGAGTATATATATATATATATATATATATATATATATATATATATATATATATATATTTGAAGTGTAGAGTATATATATATATATATATATATATATATATATATGTGTGATGTGTGTGTGTGTGTGTATATTTATATGTATATAGGTGTAATCAGTCAACAGAAAATCATAAGAGCACAAGTCGGAAAAGAAATATAATAAAAAAACTGAGAATAAATAAAAAAATAAATAAACGTGCAACTTACAATTTCGTGCCGAATTTATTGGACGATTTTAGAAGCAAAGTAAAGAAAATCCCAATGTCAGTTTTCTTTTTTTTTGTGGTTAGTCTGTAGAAAATTTTCGGAGAACCATTCCCTTCTTCAAACCTTCTTTGAGGTGTTAACAGACATATATATATATATATATATATATATATATATATATATATATATATATATATATATATATATATATACTTCTTTTGTAAAATGGTAGGGAAAATCCCAGCAGAGTGCTCAATTAATTGAAAAAATCAAAATCAAGAGCGAAATATTTATTTATTTATTTATTTATTTATTTATTTATTCGGTGCAGAAAATCAGTACAACATCAGTACCATTGTTTTCAAGCTTAGAAAAAGTGAGAACAAAGCTGAAGATAGCCGTGAGATTAACATCTTCGGGTTAGAACCACTGGTACTGATTTGTACTGATCTTCTGTACCGAATACAATATATATATATATATTTATGTATGTATATATATATGTATATATGAAAAAGGAAAGCCAAAAAACTGGATGTTTTTTTATGTGTACATCAACGTTTCGTCTTTATTTATAAGACTTCATCAGGATGATGATATAGGGAAAAGATGTCATGCAAGCACGGATACATGTAGGGTAGACATGTTGGGAAGAAAAATAAAATAAAATGAAAAATAATGGCAGCGTCTAGCTGGGCGTCCGTACTTGTTAGAGAATGAAAAATGAGTGGGAGAAAAAAGGGGAAGGGTGGAGGGAGCAAGGACTACTGCCCCCCCCCCTCCCTCTCTGCCCATCCCCATTTCCCTGCACACACCCCACACACACAAACGTTCCAAATCACTCTTCCCCTTCGGTCTCGACCGCAGCCATCTGGTCAGACACCCCCTCCCCCTTTTCCTCCAATCTCTCTCTGCCATCCATTTTACCCCTGCTCATCCCCCACCTCTTTCTCTCATCGCCGGCCACAGTAGTCCTTGCTCCCTCCACCCTTCCCCTTTTTTCTCCCACTCATTTTTCATTCTCTAACAAGTACGGACGCCCAGCTAGACGCTGCCATTATTTTTCATTTTATTTTATTTTTCTTCCCAACATGTCTACCCTACATGTATCCGTGCTTGCATGACATCTTTTCCCTATATCATCATCCTGATGAAGTCTTATAAATAAAGACGAAACGTTGATGTACACATAAAAAAACATCCAGTTTTTTGGCTTTCCTTTTTCATTTTACCATCACGTCGGATTACCTTCATCCTTCTCTTCCCATATGTATATATATGTATATATATATATATATATATATATATATATATATATATATATATATATATATATATATATATATATATATATATATGTATATATATATATATATAACATATTGATGTTATCAAGAAAGAGAGGAAACAATTTTGCCACAAGCATACACAGATAAATATACTCGCATAAATATACATACATACTTACATGCACATACACACAGACTGAAGCATATCTACATGAACATGATATATATATATATATACATACATATATATATATATACATATATATATACATATATATATACGTATATATATATACATATATATATATATACATATATATATACATACATATATATATATATATACGTATATATATATATAAGCTCTTTATGATTTTCCTATATTTTGCCTCTTCGCATTATTGGAAAAAATGTTCTATTTCATTCCTTCATCTTGAAACTTTTCAGTTCTCGAACTGGTTGTGAATATATCCAATGTGTGTTATCTGAATTGTAATTTATAAAGTCTACATGCTGATGAGAAAAATCATTTATATATATATATATATATATATATATATATATATATATATATATATATATATATATATATATATATATGCTCTGTTGTATAAAAAAGTAACATTCATTGAGCCTTTACTTGGATAGTTTTGATTATTTACTAAAACTATATACATAAATATACGTGTTACACACACACACACACACACACACACACATATATATATATATATTGTATTATACTTTTTTATACAAACATTATTAGTCACATATGTGCATACATGTTTCAGTCGTCCTTTCCTATAGACAGTCAACTTCTTCAGACCGAAAGAACAAATATAATATATATATATATATATATAGAGAGAGAGAGAGAGAGAGAGAGAGAGAAAGAGAGAGAGAGGGAGAGAGAGAGAGTTCGAATGCAAAACGCGATAAATCAAATTTGGTTTAATTGAGATTATAAATGATAAAATGACGAATATATTAAACTTAAACCCCAAGTAAAAGCTTGTTTCGATTAAACGTAAAATATTATATCATGTAAAACACGATTTTGGAGTACGGTTAAGTGGTGAAATTCAACACTGTTTATAGTAATAGTCTTGTGATTGTTAAAATGGCGTTTATCGCGTTTTTCATCCAACTTCTTCATATATATGTATATATATATAATGAAACTCCTTGCTTTAAAACTTCTGATGTCTTAATATATATTGCATTTATACAATTTTTTATTCTTACCTTTCATCTTCTGAATCTCTCTCTCTCATTCTCTATCTATCTATCTATATATATATATAAAATTTATATATAATATATATATATATATATATATATATATATATATATATATATATATATATATATATATATATATATATATATATTCTCCCCTTTTTAACATTTTCTTATCATTTTATCTTTTGCTTGTGATGGAGCATCCTACCTGGCGCCAGATATTCACCTGCTACTTTAGACACTCTAGCTGAGAGATCTTTTTAAGATTCTAACCGTCCCTTTTAAGTGCACTTGTCTGTATCTCTCTTGCACTTGGTTCACCGGGTATATTCAGCAGGTAGGTTTTGAAAATCTTTTTTATTAGTCTAGTCGACAATTTTTGTTACTTTAGGGACCAGTAATATGGATATAATAAAAGTAAATACATTTAAGAGGTTATTTTAGTTTGCTTGAAGAATTGTGTGGAGTATATATGGTATATATATATATATATATATATATATATATATATATATATATATATATATATCACACTCTCACTCTATTTCTATCTCACACTCTCTCTATTTCTATATATATATATATATATATATATATATATATATATATATAGTATATGTATTGTATTAGTTTCTGTAAATGTAAATCCGTAGAAACTCAAGTGTTTATAAAAAGTGCTCAATAACAAGTAGAGCTGTTTATAAGTATACATTTTTATTTATACAAACATTATTGGTACATACATGTTTCGGTTGCACTTTTCCCAGAAAGTCAACCTCATCAGACCTAGAATTTTCGAGAAATAGCTCGAAAATTCTTGGTCTAGTGAGGTTGACTTTCTGGGAAAAGTGCAACCGAAACATGTATGCACATATGTAACCAATAATGTTTGCATAAATAAAAATTTATACTTATATATATATATATATATATATATATATATATATATATATATAGATATATATATATATATATATATAGAGAGAGAGAGAGAAAGAGATAGATGGATAGATAGATAGATAGATAGATATGTAATTAAGAGGAGGCGAGTCCCAAGCGTATATGTATCGGATATAAGCTGGTTGGAATCAATATAAGATCGACACAAAAGCTTTTCGTTTTTTTCTATTTGATTATTTGAATTATTATGATTTGTTTTAATTAAAAATCTAACTTGCTCTCATTTTCACTCGATATTGGGCTCCATATGATAATATTTCGGGAAAACATCCCTTTTTCAGATGACGGCACATACACTGTTTATCAATACACTTATACAATGAAAAAAAATCGCTGTAAATCGCCAAAATGCTCTCTTTCCTCGGAAACCACTTTTTTCAACAAATGCCATCACCTTCGTTGACGACACGGGGTTCACTAAAAAAAAAATTGGAACATTCCAAAGATGGCTTCAGTATACACTGATTAAAATATTGTATTTCTCTTCAATTATCATAATAAAATTAACACACAGAGGAGAGAACACCGATCATCAATGTTTCTTGAAGAGACACGATAACGTATTGTAAGTATATACTTAATGTGTACATGTGTTGTAAATCGTCAGACATTAATTATTCAAGAGGACGGCCGAACACAAATTTGTTTACATTGGACTTGAAAAAGGCAATGTTGTAGTCAGCTAAGAAACAGCCCCATTGTACTGTGTTTCACAGACGGGCAGTGCTAGGAAACAAAACTTTGCTCATAGAAGTTCTATTTAGTTTTAGGTACCCACAGTGGAGAGAGGGGAATTATTGACAGTGGTTGTAGCTTGACGGGTTTTTGTTGTGAAGGTTTTACATGGGGGGGGGCATAGATTGAAGCCTAGTCGAGTACGTGCAACAATGTGGAACAAAACTGGCTTCACCGGTTTTATCTTCCATCTTAAGTGCAATACAGACACTCTACTCCATTTCTTCTGTGCTGGTCAAGGATAATATCGACTTCAGTATTTCGAATCGACTTCGCTGTATGTGAACATATTGACATTTAAAAGGAAATGAAATCAAAGCACCGACTCGATAAGATTAAACACGTGAATGTATACATATATATATATATATATATATATATATATATATATATATATAAATATATATATATATATATATATATATATATATATATATATATATATATATATATATATATATATATATATATATATGTGGAAGGAAGGATGAAGGTAATCCGACGTAATGGAAATGAAAAAGGAAAAACCAAAAAGATGTTTTTTTTATGTTATAGTATATCTTTCTTGTGGTCTCTTGGTCTTACCGGATTTCAGGACAAGAATTCATCTGGTCTGGTAGAGTATCCAACTAAGTGTTGTTACTTGATGTAACATTACTTGGAGTAGGTGCACCATTCCTCGTATGGATCTTATTTGGACTTCTAATACTATGTTATTTTGAATATTTGGTCAGCGTTTAATTGTAGGAGGAAGTATCCTCATGCCAGGTTGTCCTTACACATCCTTGTACAGAGAGATCGAAGATACTTGAGGATGGTGTCTAGTAGGTCATTCAAACCCCTATATATATATATATATATATATATATATGGGAAATGAAAGAGGAAAAACCAAAAAGATGCTTTTTTATGTATTCATCAACGTTTCGTCTTTATTTGTAAGACTTCCTCAGGATGATAATTTTAAGAAAAATTTTCTCCCAGTAGTGGCTACTACTTCTTCTCATTAACCCATCATGTCAACCCAATATTTTCATGTATTGTATGACATTTTTCTTAAAATTATCATCCTGAGGAAATCTTAAAAATAAAGACGAAACGTTAATGAATAAATAAAAAAAGCATCTTTTTGGTTTTTCCTTTTTCATTTCCCATATATATATATATATATATATATATATATATATATATATATATATATATATATATATATATATATATATGAGTTTGAATGACCTATTAGATACCATACTCGAGTATCTTCGATCTCTCTGTACAAGGGTTTGTCAGGACAACCTGACATGAGAATACTTCCTCCTACAAGTAAGCCCTGACCAAATATTCAAAATAACATAGTATTTGAAGTCCTCTCAACACGGCTATACACTGACTCATACGAGGAATGGTGCACCTACTCCAAGTAATGTTACCTCAAGTAACAACACTTAGCTATATACTCCACCAGACCAGATGAATTCTTGTCCTGGAATCCGGTATGATCAAGAGACCACAAGAAAGATATACTATAACATAGTTAACTGGTCAATTGAGGATAAGAAAATTAATGTTCTTAACTTCTTTACTAACTCAACGTTTGACAGGTGAAAAAGAACTGTAATGGAATCTACGAATATCTATGTATCTCATATAGAGATCAAGTGTTAGCCCCAGAAAGAGGCCCCATGATTTCTGAGAACTTCGACTGAAGTAAAATTAAATAATAACGGGATAATACACACACACACACACACACATATATATATATAATGAGATTAGTTCTAGCTGTGAATATCTTACATGGAGAGGCAATCGTTGGAGGTCAATCGAGCACAGAACGATATACAAGTTTGGGGATGAAATACTATACAACTGTATTTACTAAATAAGCGAGTGGTACATTTTTTTCTCACGAGTATTAAAAAAAATCAATTGGTATCGAAAGCAATATTAATAACGATTATGAATATCATAGTATAATTCTTCTGAATTGTGCGAGATGATATTCCTTAAACATATTCGCAATGCGACATGCATATGCGCAAACAAGGGAGAAAGGAAAAATAAAATAAGGAAGAAACTAAAAACAAATCACAACACGAGAGGAGATTTTTCAATGCAATTGCTACAAATGTGCAAACAACGAGAGAATACACTCAAAATATACATGCACACAATGAAACCAACTACGGATACAGCAATACATTGATTTATTTAAAATAATGAATATATATACACACACACATATATATACATGGGTGTACATGTATATACATTTAAAACGGCCTACATGAATGTAATTACGTTTCAGTACTACTTGTACTTCATCGGGGCCGAAGGAAGTCGTTCGGCTCAAATTCATGATGGGGAGGGGATTAGGTGTCAAAACCTGTTACTATCGTTTCTACCTTCAACTTGCCAACTTAACCTCCACCTCTACTTTTATTTATTTATTTATTAATTTATTCACGTCTTTGACAACATCCGTCTTGAAAACTAATACATCAATATAACTATTATCAATGTATACAGCTATATACACACACAAGCAATATACCGAACACACAAATACATCATATATATATATATATATATATATATATATATATATATATATATATTATTTCAAGTATCCACATATAATTTTATGAGGAGATATGTATCGATTTTGAGTATTTACTTTAACAGTGAGTAAAGCTAGGTAGGAAGTTATGAAAATATATGTATGGCAATTTAGCTACGCAGAGGCGTTTATGTTTCATCCCCACGGGGCTAAAAGCCAGACGATACCTTACAGAGATTAAACGCGGACGCCTCCGTGTAGCTTAATTGCCATAAGTATATTTTCATAACTTTATATATATATATATATATATATATATATATATATATATATATATATATATATATATATAAGATGCTTTTATGTGACCAAATGTATATTAAGAAAAAAAAGAATCGGTGTGTCTTTTACCTGATTTTAAATTATAATATCTAACCATTGCGAGTATTTATTAGTTTGTTAACTAGTTTTAAGTTATAAGACCTAACTATTGCGAAACTTAATTTGTCTATTTGACGACACATCATTTTTTAATGTGATTTAATCTATGAACAGTATCTACTGTATCATTCTCAGTGAGTATTTATTTACTCCTCTCCAGGAGTTAGGCACAAGGCCAGTTTTATCTTACTCCCACAAGTAAGATGTGACCCAAGGTCGGGTCGAGAAAGTGTGGGTTGAAAAGCCAGCGCCCGAGAGGTGAGCACTCTGGCCATTAAAAATTGCCTGGGCAGCCCCGTCGGCATTCCCCGGTAGGGGCGCCCCAGGCAGGAAGCAATAAACTTACTCCTCCCCAAAGAGGGGAAGCGAAGCCTGGGAGTGTGGACCTCCTAGAACTGCACAGGACAGACCCATAGACAGGCGTAAATCAAGCCCCGAAGGCGAAGACGATACCGGTCTATGGGGTGCAGTATCCATCGGAACAGATACTACACTTTGATCTTAGCCAAAAGTAGAGTTACTATTTATCTACCTCCCACAAGGTAAAATGTGACACAAGGTCGGAAAGTGGGATTAGATAAGCCAGCGCTCGAGAGGTGAGTAATCTGACCATTTAAAAATTGCCTGGGCAGCCCCGTCGGCATTCCCCGGTAGGGGCGCCCCAGGCAGTAAGCAATAAACTTACTCCTCCCCAAAGAGGGGAGGCGAAGCCTGGGAGGGTGGACCTCCTAGAACTGCACAGGACAGACCCATAGACAGGCGTAAATCAAGCCCCGAAGGCGAAGACGATACCGGTCTATGGGGTGCAGTATCCATCGGAACAGATACTACACTTTGATCTTAGCCAAAAGTGAATTGAATACACGTTGCTCTTTCATCCATAACAAGGAGCATCGTAGGTTCACACCTCTCGCAAATGTATTTGTATGTATCTATCAAAATTGGTGCGTGTATAGTTGAACTAGGTACAAGAGATTCCACACTCTGCGACATTATCCATTGCACCAATCTTTGAACTCCAAGAATTTGGATGGAACGGATGATTAAGTCTACGGATGTTCCGGAAAGGCGAGTGGTGTTATATGTTTTTCTTCATAAAGGATTCCGTGGTAGCGAATGATACTCTTATCCCGCTGAAGATTAAAAACATATTTTATTATTGATGTTAAATGCCTCTACATATATGATTCCGCGTGAAGAAAGGATTCTGGAAACGTATAACCAATTTCGACCCTCATTAAATATTTGCAGGAGGAATGGCTTTTGAGATATGCATTCCAAAACGTAGTTCATAGGAACATTCTGTCAGATTATTTTATAAATACAATACAAACTAAAGTTGCAATTATCCCATATCGGAAAATATAGGAGCGTGCATATAATCATTTTTAACTCTCTTTCTCTCTTTATATATATATATATATATATATATATATATATATATATATATATATATATATATATATATATATATATATATATATATAAAGATAAATGGAAGAAGAGAGATAAAGATGTACGAATGACAAATCTATTTCAACTTCGATTGTTCAATGCAATGTGTACTCGGTGAAAACATGTTTATTTTTCTTTCCTTAAGCCAAGGCTTTTCAAAGATTAAAATCTTATCATCAGAGGGATTACATAGATGGATAAGTTGGCAGTGGAAAAACCAAAATTCATAGTTTAAAAAAAATATAAAGTACTGGAGAGTACACCTTTCATTGAACAATCGGAGTTGAAATAGATTTGTCATTCGTACATCTTCATCTCTCTTCTTTCATTTATCTTTATAATTGCTCTATGTCGTATATTGAGCATAAACCATTTCACTATATGTTCTATGCTCTAAAAGTATACTTTAAGTTTCATATTTCATATATATATATATATATATATATATATATATATATATATATATATATAATTGTAACTATTTGTTTATCTTCTTCGAGAATCGTCAGTGTACTGCTCGAAGGATTCAAAAGCCCGGAACACGAGTCATGTTTTCACTCGAATTCCGATGTCTTAACCTACTCGGCCACTACGAACAACCTGATAAATCAGTGAGAGTTTAAACCTATTATAGGCAGCTGTCGTCAACAGTGTTCAACTAATAAAGGAACATGTATTAAAGCTACGATGACGGCTATGTAATACTACTCACTACAGTGCCAAGCCTAGATTAGGGGGCGAAAAATAATTTATAAATATATACATTATATATATATATATATATCAATATATATCTATCTATCTATCTATCTATCTATCTATCTATCTATCTATCTATCTATCTATATATATATATATATATATATATATATATATATATAGGAGAGAGTGCATGAATAGTGATAAATATATAAATAAATAAATAAAATTATTTATACCATTACTTATTACAGTTCAATGTCAACAATGGTCTGGCATACGATCGCTATATGATCTAATTTAATGTAATATACACTTTAATAAATACAGGGAACACATTTCCATAAATTTATAAAATGGTATATTTTTATATCATATTTTGTATATCAAATATCGTTATTTATACATATTTTGTATATTTTGTATATCACGAAAATTTATGTGATTGAGGAAGGCAGAAGCAATTGTATGCTAATAAAAACTTTTTTTTTATGAATTTATTATGGAAATGTGTTTCCTGCATTTACTAAATTAAATTAAGAGCTGTATTTCTACACTATTGAGCTATAACTTAAGCTTATTTGCTAATAATTGTTTTATACATAATATATATATATATATATATATATATATATATATATATATATATATATATGAGTTTGAATGACCTATTAGATACCATACTCGAGTATCTTCGATCTCTCTGTACAAGGGTTTGTCAGGACAACCTGACATGAGAATACTTCCTCCTACAAGTAAGCCCTGACCAAATATTCAAAATAACATAGTATTTGAAGTCCTCTCAACACGGCTATACACTGACTCATACGAGGAATGGTGCACCTACTCCAAGTAATGTTACCTCAAGTAACAACACTTAGCTATATACTCCACCAGACCAGATGAATTCTTGTCCTGGAATCCGGTATGATCAAGAGACCACAAGAAAGATATACTATAACATAGTTAACTGGTCAATTGAGGATAAGAAAATTAATGTTCTTAACTTCTTTACTAACTCAACGTTTGACAGGTGAAAAAGAACTGTAATGGAATCTACGAATATCTATGTATCTCATATAGAGATCAAGTGTTAGCCCCAGAAAGAGGCCCCATGATTTCTGAGAACTTCGACTGAAGTAAAATTAAATAATAACGGGATAATACACACACACACACACACATATATATATATATAATGAGATTAGTTCTAGCTGTGAATATCTTACATGGAGAGGCAATCGTTGGAGGTCAATCGAGCACAGAACGATATACAAGTTTGGGGATGAAATACTATACAACTGTATTTACTAAATAAGCGAGTGGTACATTTTTTTCTCACGAGTATTAAAAAAAATCAATTGGTATCGAAAGCAATATTAATAACGATTATGAATATCATAGTATAATTCTTCTGAATTGTGCGAGATGATATTCCTTAAACATATTCGCAATGCGACATGCATATGCGCAAACAAGGGAGAAAGGAAAAATAAAATAAGGAAGAAACTAAAAACAAATCACAACACGAGAGGAGATTTTTCAATGCAATTGCTACAAATGTGCAAACAACGAGAGAATACACTCAAAATATACATGCACACAATGAAACCAACTACGGATACAGCAATACATTGATTTATTTAAAATAATGAATATATATACACACACACATATATATACATGGGTGTACATGTATATACATTTAAAACGGCCTACATGAATGTAATTACGTTTCAGTACTACTTGTACTTCATCGGGGCCGAAGGAAGTCGTTCGGCTCAAATTCATGATAGGGAGGGGATTAGGTGTCAAAACCTGTTACTATCGTTTCTACCTTCAACTTGCCAACTTAACCTCCACCTCTACTTTTATTTATTTATTTATTAATTTATTCACGTCTTTGACAACATCCGTCTTGAAAACTAATACATCAATATAACTATTATCAATGTATACAGCTATATACACACACAAGCAATATACCGAACACACAAATACATCATATATATATATATATATATATATATATATATATATATATATATATATATATATATATATATTATTTCAAGTATCCACATATAATTTTATGAGGAGATATGTATCGATTTTGAGTATTTACTTTAACAGTGAGTAAAGCTAGGTAGGAAGTTATGAAAATATATGTATGGCAATTTAGCTACGCAGAGGCGTTTATGTTTCATCCCCACGGGGCTAAAAACCAGACGATACCTTACAGAGATTAAACGCGGACGCCTCCGTGTAGCTTAATTGCCATAAGTATATTTTCATAACTTTATATATATATATATATATATATATATATATATATATATATATATATATATATATATATATATATAAGATGCTTTTATGTGACCAAATGTATATTAAGAAAAAAAAGAATCGGTGTGTCTTTTACCTGATTTTAAATTATAATATCTAACCATTGCGAGTATTTATTAGTTTGTTAACTAGTTTTAAGTTATAAGACCTAACTATTGCGAAACTTAATTTGTCTATTTGACGACACATCATTTTTTAATGTGATTTAATCTATGAACAGTATCTACTGTATCATTCTCAGTGAGTATTTATTTACTCCTCTCCAGGAGTTAGGCACAAGGCCAGTTTTATCTTACTCCCACAAGTAAGATGTGACCCAAGGTCGGGTCGAGAAAGTGTGGGTTGAAAAGCCAGCGCCCGAGAGGTGAGCACTCTGGCCATTAAAAATTGCCTGGGCAGCCCCGTCGGCATTCCCCGGTAGGGGCGCCCCAGGCAGGAAGCAATAAACTTACTCCTCCCCAAAGAGGGGAAGCGAAGCCTGGGAGTGTGGACCTCCTAGAACTGCACAGGACAGACCCATAGACAGGCGTAAATCAAGCCCCGAAGGCGAAGACGATACCGGTCTATGGGGTGCAGTATCCATCGGAACAGATACTACACTTTGATCTTAGCCAAAAGTAGAGTTACTATTTATCTACCTCCCACAAGGTAAAATGTGACACAAGGTCGGAAAGTGGGATTAGATAAGCCAGCGCTCGAGAGGTGAGTAATCTGACCATTTAAAAATTGCCTGGGCAGCCCCGTCGGCATTCCCCGGTAGGGGCGCCCCAGGCAGTAAGCAATAAACTTACTCCTCCCCAAAGAGGGGAGGCGAAGCCTGGGAGGGTGGACCTCCTAGAACTGCACAGGACAGACCCATAGACAGGCGTAAATCAAGCCCCGAAGGCGAAGACGATACC